>JAQFYC010000351.1:0-61511 GCA_034694165.1 Tomocerus mixtus
TCTAGCTTTCTGCTATTCCAAAAACATTAAAAATGTGAACCAATAATTTTATTTTTTCAAAACAAGATAATGGCTGCGGCTGCTCTGTACTTATGCAGCAACAGCCAAACTTAATGCGGCCAGTTTAGTACTCTCCACACGTTTTCATTTATCAACTCAGTATAATTAACCAGATTTTTATAACAACCTACATGTACTACGTTGTGTTTCTTAAACCTGGAAAATTAAGTAATAGAAAGTAAAAATTACTTACCTTACTAGTACAAAACACTCTAAACATGACAGGTACAAGTATTACCTAAAATCGTATATTGCCATACATAAGTCCAAATAATGTCTCAACAAGCAAAATCGTCAATTAATCTAGAGCAGGGCAAAAGTAGACGACGATGTGACGGTGTCATACATAATTGTATGGCTAGGGAAATACAGGTAGGCGTATTGTCTACAAGATTAATAGCTAGAATTAGAGCCATTTTGCTCCAATTATTAATTTTATGTAAGACAAAAGTGCTTTATTAGGTTGAATAATGTCTTTGCCAAGTTTTAGCAATTATTAACTAAATGTGACAGTAGTACATACATAATTATTGAGGTATGTGATGTAACTGTTTCGCAAATTATATGAATAGTAAAGACAATACAAATTCAGAACGATTGTTAGTTTGTAACTTTTAATTTTGTGTAGATATTCGTTACTCTGGCCTGAGCTGGCTAAAGACAATAGTGGAAACAAGTGCAATTAAGAGTTTTGTGCTGAAGAGTTGAACTTTTCCCCGCAGTTCTGTCAGAAGTAATGTGCTAATGTTACTAGGCACATAGTTTCAACTTCTTTCGCCCGTTCCTGTAGTTTCCCTTGCTTATGGCTTTGTATTTGTGAGAGAGAAAGTGAGTCTCTTACTCTAGTCGAGTGTTTAAGCCGTGTAGGCAGGCAGGCTAAGGCATGCCCATTTCCCTGGAAAAAGAAATAGAAAAATGTTCACACATGGCCAGGAAACTAAACTCATCTCGCTCCTATCCATCTTTCTGACATTCTACTTATTTCTAACCCTTTTTTCTACTTTTCCACTTCGTTCCGGTGCTTCGTCCTTCAGGCCATTCTGCACACCTCGGCTACGCTACGCAACAATATACTTTCTCCTACTTACAACTATGTATCCAATCCAATCCAAGCAGAAATATTCCTCTCTATGATTTCTACAAAACTTTTCTGATATATTATCTAGAATACACCTCCTAATTATTCCAGTCTGTATAGTTTTAATAAGCGAAACAAAAAACAAAAAATATTTTACATTTCCCCATTGTACTACTTACTAAGTTACATTACTTAGATTTTGCAAAGTTGTACTGGATATAAAAAATTATTTTGCCATTAAAAATAAAAAAGCGGATACATTCCATTACTAAGTAGTAAGTACCTACCTAAGTGATCTAAAGCAAAAACTTATGGATAGAGTGAATAAAAAAAGTGTTAGCTCAAGGTTAGATGGTACATAGTTCTCTATAAATTATATTGTACATATATACAGCATAGTTATATAATATGTATACAAGGATATAAAAAGTGATCTGATGGTGAATGCTAATAGGTGGAATTTGTGGAGATGGAAAATGTAGAAAGCTGAGAAATGTGAATGGAGAAGGAAACACTTTGAGCGCGATAACTCTTCGGTGGCAAAAGCGACAAATATTGACACATTTCTTCGGGAGTCCTAGAGGCAGTGGCAGTGGCAAAGCATAGAACAGCATAGAGTAGTCGAATCTCGAATCAGGAAAAAAGACAGACAGA
The DNA here is from genome assembly GCA_034694165.1 of Tomocerus mixtus. Classification (NCBI taxonomy): domain Eukaryota; kingdom Metazoa; phylum Arthropoda; class Collembola; order Entomobryomorpha; family Tomoceridae; genus Tomocerus; species Tomocerus mixtus. Next base: position 1,793 of record JAQFYC010000351.1, read on the forward strand.
TCGGCGAAAAAAGGCAGTTAGAATCTTTTGGAGAAGGAGTAGTAGTGGTAGTCGTGGCGTGGCCGGTCACTAAAGTAATGCGGTTTGTTGATGCGACTAATGGGGTGGAAATTTCCGCCTCCAATTCTTTTCTTTTCACTCGCTCTGTGGCCAACTTTTAGTTCCACTTCAGTGTGTCCACTCCTTCCTTTTCGTGCCTTTTCCCTTTCCACTTTGTCCTTCTTCCTTATATGTACTTAGTTATTAGAGATTTATTTATATATATATATATATTACATACATACATACATACAGCAAATACTTCTGTGTCCGACCGATTCTGAGAGAGAGTTGATGTGATATCTCTAATATAATAATACATATGTCCCTTCTTCAATTCAAACTCATATACATACATATTACTCTTTCCTATTGCATTCTATCAAGACACGTACAATACGGACAGCTAAAGCGTCCGATTCCCATCTTTCTCCGACTTCTTTGCGATTTATCCTAATCTGAGAACATTTCATATTATTTTAAGTGTGTAGCTAATGTAATAGCTATTTCATATAGGAATACATCATATAGTTATAGGGAGTGATGCTTAAATCGCCGGTAACTGTGGACCAAATTGTTTCTATACATATTTCAGGAGTAAATACATGTCCATTATTATATTTCGGTTTAGGTAAGTAGAAGTAGTATAGTAGTACACATGGTTAAGGTTACCCTATAATAATAATGGTATATTACTACTACATTACTACATTAGTGATTATATGTAAGTGAGAAAATGGGAGTACCTTTGGCAAAAGAGCATTTCCTGTTGGACTGACGTTGAATTTCCTTCAATTTAATCCCCTCCGAAGAATTTAGTTGATTTCCTCGTACTTTGTCGGTTACATTACATTACACGTAGTAATAGTAAGTAAGGAGAGATGAGGAAAGTACATTACATTGTGTGTGATGTGGTCTGCTTCTGGTACTGGTATACCATAGTAAATAGATGTAGAATACCTGCCGGCAGACTTTCTCTGTCTCGGTCCTGTGTTGTAGTAATACGTATTTGTAAGTATTTTGCTTTAGTGTGTTGTGGTGTATGCCTAAAGGTTACTTTAATTCTGTCTAAACTCTAAACGAAGCTACTATCACTCCATTCATTCCATAGTAGGAAAACACAACATAACGGTAACTATAACAGTAATGTAGTGTCGTAAGCAGGACTATAAACATAGCAACTCTCTAATGCTCTCGTTAAAGGTGGGCAAGTGTTCTGTGGGTTAGAGAAGATTGCTCTTAACAATACATGAGTTCTTATAGGTACTTAAAGAGTAGTTGAGTTTCGATTAGAGGAAAAAGACTGTGCAGTTACGTTACGTTAGGTTACTACATACCAGACCGCACCACAAGAGCAGAGAATGAGAGATGGGAGGTATGTACATATGTCGTAGACACAGGAAGCTTTTTCCTTGGCAAGAACTCTACAACTTTGTAACTACTCATTTATTGGAAAAAAATATTCTAAACAGGCGACCTTAAATAATTTGTACATTGGTCGTAGGTCCAGGAATTTTAAAATTTTCAGGTGTTGGAATTTTTAAATGTTAAAAATTAGTAAATTATTAAAATCTTTGGGATATTTTAGTGGAAATACCGTTTTTATTACTTTTAGTAATTTTCCAATGTCAATTATATTCCAGAAATATATAGCTTATTCCAAGATGTAAAGTATGTATTGTATTTCATTTTGGGACAGTTTTGGAATAACTAATTATTATTATCCTTAACTTAGACTCATAATTTATTGTTTCTTTTAAAAATCGGATCGTAAAATGCATATAAGTACTAACGACATATGTATCGAGGTTCTTTAAGCCAATGACACATATAAATACATTATATGTACACATAATGCTTACTAGAGGTATAATAAGTACATAAGTAGTAGATGAGAATGGGGACGAAGATTTTTATTTTAGGTATTTTGTAGTATGTAGTCATATGAGTAGGTTAGGTTAGGTAGTAAGCTTATGTGATGTGGCTAAAGCATTATTCCATCACATAGTACAAATAATAGAGGGAGAGGGAATGTTGTAGATTGTGCTGTACACGTACAACATTTCTTTTCTTAATGGAAGACAAGCGAGGAGCTTTCACTCTTGTCGTGGACTACTGGCCTGACCTGTCGTGTTCTTTTCTCCTCGGCTTCGACTCTATCTCGCTCTATGCCCTACTTTCAACGCTTAAGATATATGTAGGTAATGATCCTAATATACGACTCCACTTTTACCAATTTTCTTTTTCTCTCCTTATATCTTTTATAATTTCAATTTCCCACTTAGATTAAATGGCAACGAAAATCCGTCTTGCTCCTCGTTTACTTTACTTTAACTTTAACAGTGAAGTACCTTAGAACGTCTAGGTGCATCGAGTCCTTACATACATACTTATTTTCACTTGAATTGACTCAGCTTGACTTTTTCTTCTACTTCTTAAAACTCCTACATATCTATCTCAGTTTAGTTACTTTAATACTGCATTACTTACATTACTAATATATAGGGAAAAAGACTATATTCATATAATGCGTATCTAATGGCAGTAGGATGGTTGATGACGTATTTAACTTGTATATATTCAACTATATAACAGTAGTAATCTTACGTAAGAACTAGAGATAAGTAGTAACATATCTGTACTTGGGGCACGAATGAAGTGAAAGCTATCTATGTATGTAGTATGTGTATATGTAAGGAAGAAAGGAAACTAAACTGGTAGCGTAATGCAATGTGAGTGAAAGAAGATGAGATCATAGTTACTTTAGCTTCCCAGCGTAAGATAAGATTGAATTGGATTGTCTTGAGTTGACTTTAGTTTAGCTGTTGTGTTGTGTTAGGTTTAGGTTGCATTATGTTGTGTTCACAGTTTAGGTTGAGCTAAGTTTGGTAGTTGAGATGAGATGCCTTTTTTAAAGGAAGGGGCAGTATTCTGTAGCATGGTGTATGGAGTACGTAGGTAGTAGTAACTAAAGTACATATTTGTACTTATCTTGTACTTATTGTTGCCGTTAGATAGTGGAAGAGAAAATCTTTTCATTTCTTAGCGAAGCACGCAAAGAATTCGCAATATGTTAGTTTATTTGTTCGGGAGAAACGTACGGAGCTCCGCTCCACACAGTAACATGTAATGAAGAGATGAAATACCGAGAAAACTAAGAAGCTAAGCTATCGATGAAGAATTTCTCTTTGGCAGAGCTAGCTACTCCATTCTCTGCAATTTTACTAAAGAATACAGTAGAGAAATGAAAATCTTAATTAAGGTAAGTTCAGCATTGTGTTCCCCTTAGATCTATCTACCATATTATTATAGTCCAATAAATACACTACATATACATACAATACACTGTAAGTCTTGCTTTGCTCTGCTTGGCAAATTTTTCTTTGCTTTCACTCCATGTTAGTTACAGCATATGTATGTATTTGTATATGTATGTATAATTCTCTACTAGTACAATGTAGCCTTCTACTCTAATAATATAAGTAATATAAGTCAGTTTTTGGTCGAGCCAGGCTCACTCTTAGCCGAAAACATCTTCTACTTATGTTTGTATTTAACTAGCATCCCATAGCATGGAGAAATAAATAAATGAGAAATGCCTGGAACGAAAAAAATAAGGAATTTAAGAGTGAACCACATCGATCTCTAATATTCAAGAGCAGGAAAGAGAATCTACACATTTTCCTATTTTCATGGTATGTTCACTATTTCTTTGTTTTATTGTTGCGTGGAGCATTGTGAAACAAATATGTTGTTTATTTTCTCCTGACGAGAAACTATCATTCTTGTTCAAGTTGTATACACTTACGACTTACAAGTAACACACGCCTACTTATCGAATCTGCAACATCACTACTTCAATAATAAACTAAATGGAACGCATTGTTATATAGGGAATTCTGGTTTTTTGAGGCTTTATGACAATTAGGTGAAGAAGTCAATAAAAATAGGCCCCATTGTAAACCTAAGGATCTTATGTGGAGGCTTTCACTAGGAAAATATAAATCCTTGTACACCTTTCCATTTCGACTCGAGCAAATGTATTTATTCATCACGATTAGGTACATTTCATAAAATTCCTTATGTAACATCATATCCATAATAATGTAATACATATACTTACTTTCTATACATACATATATGTATTCAATGATTACAATTAGATTAGAAATACTGTCAATAATAGTTACACAATATTTCTTTAATACTATTTACACACAATAGATTTTTACAATAATATTAACTCATATTCTGTACGTATTAATTAATACAGATTCTTATGAATATAAATGTTAAACTTTTGTATTACATATAAGTAGGAGGGTCTTTAAAGATAGTAAATTCCTGAGGATGCTATAATGTTAGATGTTATTTGTTATTGAATGTAATTGAATCAATAGTGTAGGAATTCAATTTTCTTCTTTAGTAAGAGTAATGTGTATTGGTAAGTAATTCTGTTTATCCTGACAATAAGATAAACTATTTTATATTGAATGTCATTGTCTTAACAATATTGGTGTACATTTGTTCAAATGTCTTCCTATCTCATATCTGTCCAACATAAACTCATAGACTATAAAAAGATCATTTAGGTTACTTTAATATTTAAAATACCAACAAAAAATAAATTGCTGGCTCATATTTTGTAACGCTGACAAGGTAAATCGGGTTGGAAGTTGTTACAGATAAGGATGGTTATTAAAGATGGCATATTTTTAACTATAACTGTAATTGATTGGATTTATTTGGGCGTTTGGCATTACTTATTTAGTAAATAATATCTATTAGCTACTAAAACAACTGGAATTCGCTGTGAAGTTGAAAGTAAGCATTTTAGGTATGAATTTATTACAAAATAATAAGTGGACCCTGACCTGGATTATTCAGAATTATTGAATAAACATTCAACATCAAGTAGAAAATCAGCTTACGAGAGAAATGTTTCTAACAATTTATGCATGCACTCTTAATTTATGTGTAGTACCTTGTAAATATATACCTAGCATGCCTTTACATGTAGTATTTACCATTTTTTATTTCACTTGTCTTACACACTCGTGAATTCCAGTTACTAAACTGAGTTAGTACATACTACATAATATATTGACTTTAAATTAAATTATTATGTTGTTTTGTATTTGTATATTACTTAGGTACAGCTCATAGATTTCTATAATATATTTGTGTTGAATATTTGCTAATTGGGTAGAAAAACAAAAAAATAACAATTACCTAGCCAAACATTTTATGATTGAATTTCATGTACGACACACCATACAATATGCCTACACCCAATAATAGTATTCACATGAAACACTTACAATATTGTACAGTAATATTTACAATTCAGATTTGCACCTTAGTCCCTAAATATGTATCTAAATAGTTATTGTGCACAACTCCCCTGAAAAATCACAAATACTACTCCCATTCTTTGTAGATTTAGGCATATCTGCTATACTAGGTATATTATGCTTTAGAATTAATTTACCAGACTAGATATATAATCGAAATCAGTATGCAAATTGTAAACACACTCGTTCTATAATGTAAGGGGTAAATTCAACATTATGATTATTATAAAGAACTCTGGCTTTTGAAACTGTAGGCGAAAGTTGGCCAAATTCAATTCGTCGATAAACACCGAGATAGACAGAATATTTTGGTATTAATTCTAACGATCCGAGTTACTGTACCGTTGGTTAAGATAATTCCTATATTAGAACATTCAAGTATAGCTATTTTCGGTTTCCACATCTATCCTTTGAAAAACATTCACAGTTCCTTAATTTAATTACAGATACTTATTAAGTTATAGACGATTTGCCTTGTCCCCCATTAAAAGAGACAGGCTATTAGTATTGCCTGTTCTGTTAGGCTACCTAACACTCGCACTCGTCCCTCACTTTAAAACGTAATAGTAATGAGGGACAAGGCAAATCGTCTATTACAATTAAAATTACATCAGAACTCTTTAAACATTATACATTAAAATTTACCAGTCACTCGACTCGTGTCACAAGACAAGTCCCACCCACATCACACAGGGAGTCTGCAATAGAAGTCAACACACGGAACGATATACGGACTATATTGAGAACGAAACGCCAAGATTGCTCATGCGACGCTGTACAATTGAGTAGATTACTAGTTGAGCAGACAGCAGTTGCAAAAATGTTATGAGGTTGCTGTGAATAGCTTGCGTTGATCCTAAACAAATACAATTAAAAATTAAAACTTGTCTTGCATCTTTACTACACTAGCATGAAAATCGTTTGTGTTTCATTAGATCTTCTGCGTTTCTGTTGTAAAATACTGTTATATCTGATTAAATGGGTAATTAACATGTAAAATATAATGAGAGATTAAAGCAGATTGAAAAGTTCGGACCTCTTCCAAGTGTGGATGATGCAGATGAAGCGTTGGAATTCAAGTCTCGAAGAGTACTAGGGTCACCAACATAAGGGGGGTTAGCTGGTGGTGTAGACTGAATGTTAATGACGGAAGACTGATCGTAGATATCGTACATATTGGCCTTGCATCTGAGTTTGATTGGAGAATACGCGTCCGGAACTTTAAAACTTAGCAAAGAAATAGTTGAAGTAAGTTTTAGGTCCGATTCGTCAACCACTGAATGTATTTTGGGGCGATCTTGTGAAACCTAGTGCAAAAAAGAAAACAAAACAACCATACATGAGGAAATTATCCTCAATTTAACTCAAATTGAATTAGGTTACGTTGTTTAGCTCACTAAAATCATTTTACTATCTACAGAAAATCTTAAATTCTTAATACACAGTACAATAACAAAATGCAGAAGCACCCATAGAAAGATTTAATAAAGAAGCATTGTGAATTTAGCACACGTTTTCATCACAAAACGCATTTGGAGCATAGAAAACGCAAGGGAGATTTATGTCATTCGCTTTATTAGCACTAAAATAAAAATTTTGCACATCAAGTCATATAATACGTAAGTATGCATGTACTATAGAGTATGCTTGACAGGTATTCTATAGCATACTTTTCTAATTTTGCATGTCTCAGAAAGCAAAAAGGAAAGTAAAACTTTTGTAAGTACAAAGAGAAAGGTAATGGATGCAGTCATACAAAAATTACTACCTAAGTTATTCCAGGAATGAAATACACTACGAGTTTTTGATGGCTCTTTCTCTAATAAATAATGTAGTGTTGTAAAGCAAGCTAAGAAATGGAAATAATATTTCTTTGCCAGTCGGTTCTACTTCTACTTCTACTGCTACACATAGCTTAACATATGGATACAAAGAACACAAGACTTCTAAAGGTACATAATACTTTACACTGCATTGCCTTCCTATCTCTTTTCTGTCTGTCTCTAGTCTAATGTAAGAAGATGTTTTGAAAATGTTTATATTTTGAGGTTTTATAACTCTACTTTCATTTCCTCTCCTAACGTAAAATAGACACATAGGCTAACACTATAACAACATACGTGGCATACAGAAACTGATGTAAATATTACATTTGAGCTCTGCACCCATTAGAAAACGTGCATATGAAATCAGCTAGTCAGAGTGGGTAATCTGACCCATTTTCAAGACTCTAACTTTAACTACCTGGCCTGGGTAGAAGGAGAAAGACATTATTATTGCAGTACTACAAATGCATGCAGGCAAACTAAAGCTACTATCATGTCTATCATTTACTTATAACATAACTTATATCACACACAACCCTTCAGCATTAAAGCTATGTTAGACTAATATATAAATTATACCTAAATACCTACCTAGATAAGACTGTAAGCAGACTTATATAGTTCTTTCCTATATAAAGAAAATCTACTCTTTGCTTTGTAAATAGCAGTCTGTCTCTGTCTCTGTCCTGGTTTGGTTTGGTTTTCTTTGAGTAGCACTCTAAAAGGAAGTGATGTAATATTATGATAGCATAGGTATGCAATATGTCTAAACTAAGTGGGAAAATAAGGTAAATACATTGACTAGACTCTAAAAGATAGACAGAACAGTCAAACGAACATAAATGAACAGTAAACACAACTAATAAGTGTATCTCTTAAAACATGTGGACTCGTGCGAAATGCAATGTAATGTAGAAATGAATCATACTCGTTGGAATTGCAGGACAGGAACCTAAATGCTTAATAAAATAATACGTTGTGATTCTGTTGTATAGTACGTATGTAAATCCTTAAGAAGAGGTTGCCTATAGATTTGCCTTGGCTTGGCTTGGCTTGGCTTCTATTTCGAAATCCATCTATCTCAAATCTAAAGTCACTGCTGTCCACAGCTAACTGTCGGATCTGGAATGGAATTGACCCGTTTGTATGTAAGCTCGCTCCCTTGGGATCAAAACTTTGGCACTTGAGGCTTAGCCATCAACAACTTTCTATGTTTGCTGTATAGTATATGCTTGTATGTAAGGCAGCTATAGTCTCAATACCCCAAGTCATGTAATATAATGTCACAACATACATTACCACAAGAAATATAAGTTCCTATCTGTCCATTTCTCATGTAGCTAATCCTTAACATGTAAAGGGGCTATAACGGACACATATCTTAAGGAGACAGACAGAACAGGACAGGACAGACATGCATTATGGAATATTTGCCTTTAGCCTCTTAAGTGCCTACATAGTAAACCTACTAAGAGAGTAAATACTTTCCTAAAGGTATTCTTCAATTACCTACGAAGGAAGTAAATAAGTTGGCACCTCCTTTTATATAACAGACGCAAGTTTGCGTGGCACAGTTTTAAGTATAAATTGTGTCTATGTACATATAAGCTTGCTTTTGCGATCTAAGATGTTTTATATAGACTGAAAATTCTTATTAAGACGACACTTACCTTACCTTTCACATCCGTTTGTGTTGAGAGGATTTACTCGAGGACTAGACTATACTATATACCTACTGCGATCTATCTGTAGTACTAGACTTAAGTAAAGTAAAGTAGAACCACAATTCATGTTTTAAGCTGAGGCCATGTCCGTTAATATATCTGCAAAAGGATAAGTAAGCTGTCGTGTAAAAGGTGTTCTGTTCCCTGGTCTGGTCTGGTCTGGGGCTCTAACTACTTCCCAGTAAGTATGTTGTAAGTAGGCAAGAGATATTTGGTGACAAGAGAAAAGAAAGGAAGCATTATAAAGATACTTAATGTGAGTTAGGTTAGAAACATCTACTATATGTACTAGTACCTTCCTACGTATAAGTATATTTGTGTACGTAACGTGGTATGATACATAAAGTATGAGATCTACCTTTCTCAATATAAAGGAAGTGAGTAAGTAAGTTAAGGAAGGAAGTAGTAAGTACGTGAAAGATTGCTAAGTTTGTATATAGCAAACTGTAAGTGAAAGGAAAGCATTCTTAGGTAATATAGATATACTAGGTATACGTATATATGAAGGGTACGAATAACTGAAGCGGAGTTAAATATAAAGGTAGTTCAAGTGGTTCTTTCACGTTACCTCTTGATCGTTGATAAACCAGGTGATATTGGCAGCTGGGAAAGTTTTCTCAATCGAGCAATTGCCCAGTCCGCTTTCTCCAGGATGGTAGGTCACCTTATCCACAGAAAGTTTTGGGCTGTCATATCCAATTACTGTGGGGTGGCAAACAAATAAAATACTCACTGAGCAAACCTGAACTCAACACATCCAATATATCATTATTAGTTAGCAACTATATCATATTGTGTCTAGGTCGGAGCACTAATATGTGATACACTATTTTGGGTACCTACAGCTACCAGAAGTATGATGCTATATAAAGTTACACAATACATATACTACTAAGGCTGGCCTTCCTATCTGTTTACACTTTTAGGTTCTAATTGAATCTTTCCTATTATCATTATTTTCCTTTCACGCTTTTACTCTGCGGATTTTTGAACTGGAGTTTCTAAGAATGCACAGATTACAATTTGGCAAATATTGTTACATAATATTATGTATTGTTGGCAGGAAACACGTCGAAACCAAATATTTTCAAAATATTGTAAACGAGTTTGTTTTAATGATATCTTTTTATATTTAATTTAAATCAGAAAACTGACGTTTGAGAAAAAGCTTTTTGCATAGGCATTACGCGGAATACTTAATTACTGTTTATGCCTGAAACATATATCTATCAACAACCACTTACTATCCCTCTTTTCTACAATTTTAAAGCAAGCTATCGCCCCAACATCCTGTTATACGTAAATGCATGTTCTTCAAAAGTTCATCTAATACAAGACTATACGAGTATTATAGCTCTGGTTGTAAGAAGGATTTTTAATTTCAATTTTTTCAATAATACAGAAGTGCGTAGCAAAGTTTTCTCAGTTGTGTTATATTGCCTAACACAAATGTAAGTACTTTTGTAGACATATAACGAGTATGTATACGCATTTTTAGTGTATATACTATATGTATTAAAATGTTGAAGCCTCCTATTTCATTTTAAGTATAGGGACATTCATGAAGAAAGTCAAAACATAAAACTGGAGACTCTTTTTACCCTTTACTTGGCAATAGTAGCAGGAAGGTTTAGTATAAACCAAGGAAGCACTTATTACACCTAAGGCCAACCTGGTGGAGTGATGTCATACGTACTTACGTTACATTAGGTTTCTCCCCTTTGTTGTCCTTGCCCCTCTATGTGTAATATACAGAATAGACGATTATATCTCCAGAATGCATATAGATAGATATATATTACCTATATACAGATTCTTAATATATTTAATATAGTAGTAGGATGTAGAACGTAGACTGTTACTATTACTACTTAAGATGTTAGCAGTATATGAAGTATAACTGCTCACAGTAGTAAAGGAAAGCTCAAAGGAAATTTAATTCCTTTCCTTCTCGATAATAAAATTGGACTCACTTGACTTTGACTCTCCTTCTGTTAAGCTGAGTTGAGTTGACTTGACTGAGTTGAACTGAACTGAACTGAACTGAAGTTGGTTTCAATTCACAGCAACTGCATCTATCTAGTAAATCTTCTATTTTCATTTCAGTCTCCCGTGAGCATTTATTCTAGAACTATATATCGTGGAATGTTCCGCATTCCTTCTATTATTCCTTTTATTATTGCTTTCCCTTGAGTTTATGCCTTTCTCCTCTAGTGTTCCTTAAGTAAATAAATAGCTCACGGATAAACGTTCGCAGAATCAAACAATTCTATTGTCTTTTCTTTGCTGATTAGCCAAAATGTCAGATTGCTTTGTGCACTATATTTTATAGGCCTCCATTCCCTAGTCTTAACTTCACATTCCATTCCTCCTACTATTTCCTATTCACTACTCACTTGCTTTACCTGCTTGCTAACAATCATCCTGCCCTACTATAATATAAATACTATAGTTTGCTAGCAAAACATTCCCTTTCCCTCCCTTAAACATTTATTGCGAGACACACTCACTCTCTCACAGAAAATCAGTAGAGTTGAGAGCTTTGTATATATTTAAGTACCTAGCAAGGTAATAAAATGGATGTATTGAATGAAATGGTAAACAAAACGGTTCCCTAACTTACCCACAACTGTTATTTCTTTTGAATTGTCCAAGGTTTGAAACGTAACTTCAATGGAGACTCCACACTTGTACTTTCCATTTGTCTCCAAAGAAACATTCTTCAAGATCACATAATTTTCCGTTGAATTGTCGGCCTGTAATACAAATGAATTAGAGCAATATTAGTCCAAGTCAAATAAATGCTTTAAAAATACTTTTACAATTAATTATTTCAGTTTATAGGGTTCTTTATCTTCAGATTCAGTGACACAGGGCATAAATTCCAATAGGTAGTTTTAAAATATTTAAATCGATCTTTCTAAGCTACGTTCATAAAGTAAAAGGTTGGAGATAGTACATCTTACTGAAGCCAAAAGATACAAAACATGTTTATTGTATACACAAAAATAGAAATGTCAAGTACTAGAAGAGGTGGTAAATCTGGTTAAGCCTGTATGAGAAGCAGTACGGTCTAGATGGGTGCTATGGAGTGCTTTCAGTACGGTTCGGGTTTGGTAAGTAGTAAGTAGATACCTAGTTGTACATAAGTGCAAAACCACACTCTTCATGACACTATTATTTTATTCTCTTGTTCACTATGGCATGGCTTGGCTTGGCAGGTAATATAAATCGTTTTTACTGGCCATTAGTTATATCAGTGATGTGATGGTGAATGGGGATTCTATTAAGTATAAAACTCAATTAAATTCCCCACTCACTCACCTTACTTTGCTCGTAGAAGACAGGAGTGAAAAGATACCCCATCCTATCAGTGTCTCTACACCAGACTGACTTTCTCACATATTACCTACATTACAATTACAAAAGCTTTACCGATAGATATATCTATGTACATACTATATGTACATATTTAAGCAGCATTACAGTAGTAGATAGTATATAAGAGCGTGACATGCATCTATCTACGTAGCAGGGTTAAATTTTCTTGTCTATCTTTACAAATAACCTCGACACAGAACTCTGTTCTGTTTCTGTATAAGACAATAAAGGAAGCGAAATAGGATTTCTTGTATAAAATGAAACATCAGTATAGACATTATGTATCTGTCGTAGTCCCGCAGTACAAACTACAACACTGTTGTTTCACATTTAGCTCAATGAAAATTACAAGCAGGCTCATGATATTATGTCTTATTTTAATAACCTGTCTAAAGTAACCATCAACATTAAAATAGAAAGAAAAAAATTATTATTATTTTGTTATGTAAAAATTATTTGCGCTTTGAATGTTTCTAGTTTGTGGAACCACTCGCCAATAAGCTATGAGAGATCCTGGCACATATCATACACCATTAGTATATACTCCCTTGTCTATGCCTAATAGGATGCATGTAGTAGTGTATATACACAGGTAGAAGTAATATACAGCAGGCAAAAAGGAATTGTGATGATAATAGGGCAACAAGAATAGAAGATGTTACTCTGAGGCTCCCCGTTCTTATTTAGCGTGACTGCAATCGCTATCTGTATTAAGGCTACCTATATTCTCTTCAGTTGAGTTCATAGTGTATAATTTAATTTACGAAGGCATTAAGTGTCTGCAAAAGCTTTGAAGATTAGCTTGAGTGTTTTAATGGAGAAAGGGAAAGAGTTGGTGGGCGAGAGATACTCTTGAACGCCGAAACTAAGAGGAAGAGGAGACAAGATGATGCAATGCAAAGTGAGTGTCTTCTTCTCCTTCTTTTCTTCCCTAGCCATTTTACCATTTTACTTATTCTGTTCTGTGCAACTATCAACTATAACCATTATACAATATCGCATCACATCACATCACCTTCCATTTATTCCAATCTCTTTTTTCCTTTTTTTCCTGCTCGTCTAAGGTCTAACCTAACACAATAAATAGTAGTTTACCTACTATGACTCTTAGACCCTACGATGTATATATGCTCTGTTTTAAGTCTGTCTGCATATAATGGCCAATATGCTTCCTTTTAAGATACTACCTCCTGAAAGTTACTGTTCATTCATTTAGTTTACTGTATCTACACTTTAGACTAAACTGAAATATAAAATACTTGTTAGCTTAAAGAATAGGTTAGTACTTTGTAGTAGAGGCTACGGCTACTCAACTCATTTAAGACAGACTATTACCTGTAAAAGGGGAACTAATACTTTCAACTTGCACCAACTGATACAAATAGCACTTTGGAATGGTCTGGCACCCCCATTACTTTCACAACCAAAAAAATCCTCTTTTTCATAGCGACTACTTGATTATACCTTCTCCCTAAACATAATTCAAAATATAAAACAGTCGCTAGGAATTTTATGGATATTTTTAGACAATTTTGGAATCTGATGAGGAATACTAAATATATGTACACGCGAAACAACATCACTTGGATTCCGTTGGATGAATGGTGAGCCGTAGCGAAAGACTTGAGTGAGTTAGTTGAGTTGATTGCTTGTGTAGTACTATATAACTAAAGTACGTACGTGAGAAGAGCAGATGCTACTTTACTACTTATTCACATAGTAGAGATAGTAAACTGATGAAGGAAATGAGACCAAGTGTTGAATTTACTTTTCTTATCCTTAAGAAATGATCCTGGAGTTAGAGTGATCTGCCCTGGCTTGGCCCTGATGCTCTGCTTGGGTGGAAGTCTAAGTAGTTTAGCTTTCTGAGGAATGTTTCACTCTCCATAAAAACAGGGACGTAATTCAACTACCTATACATACCTAAGGTCTATGCTCACAAATAGCACATAAACTACAAAAGTAAACTAAACTCTCGGTTAAATTAAAGTGTAGGTTTTGTACGTAAATATGTTTCACTCTCTAGTCTAGTCCTAGTCTACTCTAGATATTTAATGTCCAGGGAGGAAGAGAAACCACAAGCAAAGTGAGAAAACGAGCTTCCTCTATTTTCAAAGGTAGTCAACACGAAACCGAGGTCAATTAAGGTAAATAGATTTGGAATGCAAATCCAGTGGAGATGCGTACGAGATTCTTAGCACTATTTATTTCTCAGACAGAACTTCTACATTACCCACATTACAATACCCTATTAAATTAGGTACCTAAATACTCAGTACTGGAACTGGAGGACTACGGCTATCTAGTTACTTTCGGAGAGTTAACTCCTGCAGACGTGTGTACGTACGAAGACGAACTCATTTCATCATTTCCGTTTCTGCACAGCCCATTGAGTCCTAATTGAATTTCCTTAAGCATTCAGGGTCTCCCTATTCTCCGCTGTGGACTCCTTCTGAGGAGCGAGGGGTTCTTCTCGGATAATGTGATGTGATGTCATGCTTAAATATAAAACTCCAGTAAATAAAATATAAACACTAGTACTTAAGCTCTCTCCCTGTCGTAAGCATTCAATCATTCATATATGTAGTTGTTCATATATCTACATTTAGTATATTACTTCGTAAGGGTCCCGTTCTGTATCCCGTATATAATTATATACTTTCTTTATAAGAGCATAGCTAACAAATATAAGTGTTTAATTAGACGCATTACCCCTTTTCTATTGTTAATAATCATTTTATGCGACAATAAAACAAACTCAATCTTGATTACATGTCTTTTCAGCCTTTAGGAAGTGGAACAACCACAGCCAGAAGTTACGTTACGTATTCCCAGTCCATATTATAGCAGGAAAAATTATTAGTACGTGTGTGCTCAGATTTTATTTTAATTCTTTGGTAACAGTGCATCATATGAATCATTTCTAGGACTACCTTTATAAGATAAGGAAAAGTACTTTTTGAATTAATAAGATAAATGTACACGAAACGTAATCAAATTGTTTAAATTAAATATCCTATTATTAGCATAAATAATACTAGGTTGAGACTGAAATTCCAAAAATCCTTTTGCATTATATTATTTATAGTATGTAGTTATGTACTATATAAAATATGCATAATACAGTTAGGCATAATTTTAAAGAGAATTACAGAAAACAGAAAAGCTTATACGTTGTTGGTTCGTGCAAATAATTCGTTAAATTGAAATGAATGGCGATAGAGTTGTTTGATGCTGATCAGGGTAGTTAGTTCTCTTTTGCAGAGCGTAGAAGAAGAGAGCAGTTAGTTAAGTTGGCGGAAGGACAATGCTGATTGAACAAGATTTGGTTCACTTTTGGTTAGTCACTATTTTAGCTCATATCCAATATCCATTTAAGTTGCTATGCTTTCTGAATAGTATCGAGTAGTATGCTTACGTAGTATACCCACTAATATGACAATTTATCCATTTCAGCAAAATGCTTCCTAATCGTAATGTAATATAAAAGTGGTAGAATGTACTAACTAACTAATTGTAAGTGGTGAAGTACGTAACAAATAGAAGAATCATCCAGAAAGCGATGAAATTGCTGATCTGTTCGTATTTCTGGTCTGGCTACTACTATATAGTATATACCTTTACATCCTCCTAGATTTCTGTGACTTTGTTTGTGACTATAACTATCGGATAAGTGAGCGAGGATAGGGAAAGCAAAAGTAAGGCAGTTGTATTTTTGCTGTACATACATTAAACTACCCATATACACCTAGCCCGAGTTTCTGTAGGAGATAAGTAGTCCAATCTAGTTGAATCCAAGTGAGTACAGGAAGGAATAGGTACTTAAGTAGATACTTTTGTCTGTCTGTCGCCAGCACATTTTTCTTTCATCCCTTCGCTCCGTTGTTCGAAACAAAATGATGGACATGCACTGGCACAACTATAGAGCCATATCATTGCACTAAATTGCTATTTCCAATTCCCCCATCTTCTTACTTAAGTAAAAGCGGAGGAAATGCCCGAAACTATTGTAAGGACAGGACAGTACCATAGAGAAAGAAATTACATGTAAAAAGTAGTACGTACGTTACGTTGTTACGTAGTACTCCTTATCTGACTCTTGTCACAAATAGTCACATGCGAGTATAAAATATTTTATCTTTTATACTGTGAGATACATAATACACGAGGTTAGTACATAATACAGTTATACTAGTTGTGTCTGTGTCTGCTCAGTGTTCAGTTCAGCCTCGGTCTTTCAATTCAGTACCGATAAGTAAACCATAATACTGTACAGAATGTGGTCTAAATAATTGAATCTTGTCCGACGAAGCAAACGAAGCCACAACATAACCAAACCAACAAAACATTGACTGACAGAGTTGCCTTGTCTTCTTTTGTCTTAACTTGGCTATTCTGTTAAGCTGACTTGACTTGACTTGACTGACTCTGTCGACGAAAGCACAGTTACTCAACTCCACTTACTAACTCCATCTCCAAATGTATACATTTTATATAATATAAGTATGTACGTATACAGTTACGTAAACGTAGTACTAAAAATACAAACAGTTAAACTCCTACTAATGACTAGAGCAGTACGGAGCTGAGGCTGAAGGAAACTGTACAATAGTAGTAATATGGACATAAATACACAGACAGCACATACAATCCAATTAAGTTTCGAATCAATTGCCTCCAGCTTACAATGCGCTTTCCCCATGTTTTTGTTTGTTTTTCCTCCTTCTCTCTTACTTATGTAGTTACTGTAGGCTGTAGGTTCCTACAATAAGAAGAGAAAGTATAATATACAAGAAATTCTAAATGTGAATGTTAGTCATGCGATACCATATTATGTGCAGTAACACAGTAAACGAGTAAAGTAAAATAAAGTAACAGTCTTTATAAATAATAGTGAATTGTCTTTAGGTACTGTACCGAATAGTTTAGATAGTTAACTCTTACGTACTATATATACATAACTAATGTAATGTAGAATGTAAGATGATTTTTTGGCAAGAGAAAGACTAACAGTTACTGGTTACAGAGTTACAGTACAGCACACCCCCTTATATATATTTAGAATACATGTATATGTACAGATAGTATATTATGTATAGTACATATTTGTGGAGCTGACTTTTTCTTAACTTTCTCATCACATTACGTTATACTTGGGAATTTCCCTGTGACAAAATAAAGCAAAGACTTAATACTGTACTTTATATATATAAATATATATATATATATTGATGTGCTTACCACGCTAATGTACGAGCATATTATTATACTATGCAATGTACTTAGCAAACCAAAGCCAAACCAACAAAACAGCAAAAAACAGCCTTGTAATTCAGGAAACCAAAAAGTGCAACAGAGTAGACAGATATTATTCTCTTTATGCGCTCTGTGTTTTAGCGTAGTGCTAGGGAAAATACGATCTGGTCTGGGATAGAACAGTCAGCAGTGCATATGGTAGAATAGTAGATATAAAATGTATTGCATACGACTTTTAGCGAGGAAAGGAAAAGAAAATCTAGTCAAGAAATAAGGGAATTCGACTCAAGTGAACACTATTTCTATTTCTTTGCAAGTACATAACATGCTGTAAGGATGGATTATATGTACGAATTTACGTCGACAACGAGTACGTCAACGATCTGAGTGAGTTTTAGTGTGGCTTCCTCTTGCTAACAATTCTTTACTTCACTTGCCTTGCTTGTGTAACCAAATAAATGTGCTGGTGCTCTATCTATAGAAGAAATAAAACCTCTCTAGCTCAAAATAAACGCTAACTTTATTTTATTATTATTACTTGTACACAATTTGTAGGAGATACATTATACCTATGTATTACATTACTAACGCACCAGGATCGAATTTCTTCTCCCATCATAATACATAGCATAGGTATAGGTAAGTAATACTTCTTGATAATAATAATAACATCTGCGCAATACCAAGCTTACCATAAATACAACAAATATTTTCAATGTTTCGAACTAGAGATTCTGTATAGACACTATATAGATATTTATAAAAGCATTTGCCTATTAGAAGAACATATTAAAGTAATACAATGCCACAACCACCTACGCACATTAAAGACAATATCACTCAGTTATATGTATGTTTAGTAAAGAATAGAGTTGTTGCATGGACAGGACATGGACGTAGAGTATTTTCTATAAGAGGAGAAATGGGCACTGCCCTGATAAATATTTATATCGTCCATTTTTAGAATAAATGGTCTTTCTCTCCCTCCTCTTGGTCTTCCGCCCTCCAGAAACCATCTTAATCTTGCTTTTAATCTATCTTCTCTCTCTTCCTCAGCCTCTTTCTCTCTATTAGCATTACTTCAGTTTTTGCTCCATTGTCTTCTGTTGTCCGAACAGAGAAAACCCTGAAAATGTCTCTACATCCACCAAATTGCTCTCATTTAAATATCAAATTTTTTCAAGTGTTCCTCTCCTCACCATCTACATCTCATCCCATCAGCATCCCTGCTATCCTTCTTCATCCCGTCGCTACGAAAATTTAACATCCTCTTTTTCTTCCCCTATACATAATACATACTCGACTAATTTATTCGCGATCTAAACTCCTGAACACTTCTATAATATTTAATGTATACTATGTACTTTAACAACAAATAGTTTCCTTTCTATCCCCAAGAAATCCTCTTACAACTTACAATATAAATGCCCATTCCATTCATTCATACTGTCATTGCTTACGGGAAATATATCCTTTACAGCAAACTAAACTAAATCAAATTGAACTTTTATAAGCGTGCTTTATGCGGAGAATATCGTTCAACACAAGTCTCTTGTGTCTTGGCTTAGCTTAGTTTACATTTTATATCCTCAGGATTTGTATCTTTATTTTGTAGCATCCCTAAACTTGGATTATATTACACACTCGACTAGACTGTGCTAGTGATACACTTAGCACCAAAACAAACGATTCAGAATAGAGAATACCGTTAAGTAAGAGGTTCGCAAGAGTACGTAAGAGTATCTATTGATTAGAAAATCGTTAGAGCCCAAGCTAGAAAATGCAATGAAATGCAACTTGAGTTAAAGCTAAAAATTGCTCTTCATTGTTACTCTGTTTTATCGAATTTTAGCCTAGAATGTTGCATGATATTGTGTAAAAAATTGAACGCATAAAGGTATAAATTAATCTTTCACTACAATAAAGGATGCGACTACTGTAGGTATATCCCTTTCATTTTAGGAATTCTCTACAAATAGCCAAGAGACTGGATTGAAGAACTTGTATTTATATATCCAATAATACATATAATTGCATTGCTAAAATGAGACACTAATTAGGGATGAGTCACTTGCACAAAACAATAATGCGACTGTTTCGCGCACGGGATGTTCAGTGAGGTATGATTCCTGCAAAGGTTATTGTACGAAAATAATTTACCTAACGACATCAATTTCCGTTTAGGTAGTAAGACAATGAGATTAGAGCTAATTTACTACAACTTGGGCTATATATATTTGTAAGCAAGGCAAGAGTTTGCAGATATTCTGCGAACAACAGTCCATTGCATGGAAAATGTAAGAAATATGTGTAATAATTATTATTTTATATGCCCATTCATCACAGCGCAGGGAATAGAACTGAAAATAAAATGTCATTTCGCTAACATGACATAAAATCATTAGAAATTATAAGCTGTCATCAAGTACTATATAATTAGTTCAAAGAAATATGCCACTCCAATCAAATGCATAACCGACAAGACAGAAGAAAAGATGAAAAGACCAGCACATAATATCTAATATGTGCAGTCTTTGAGCTGTGAGGTTTCACCGCATATTAACTAAACGAATATCAATACATATAAATTCTCTTCTGGTTGTGATGTTGTCGGCATGTTTTCTTAGAAATTTCTTTGAAAAAGACGAAGCAAATTACTCGAAAGGTAGTTACAATAAAGGAAGCAAGTTTACATGAGGAGATGACGAATGAGGAGGAAATGGGTGAAAATTGACATGACAAGCAACACATTATTCTAAGTACACATGTACACATACACAGACGTACACAAAAGAAAACAAAAAGTGTAACATGACGGCGACCGGCGGCGGCAGAAAATGACGAAACAAGGAACAAGTGACTGACTTGTTTGTTGTATGAATATTATTACATTTCTATTTGGTATATATGGGGGATTTGGAACTATTTTAGAAGACAAGAAAAGGTACGTACTAAAATTGCATAAGGTGTGAATGTGTGAACGATGTACATCAACTCCCATACAGGATGTCAAACAAAAGAGAGAGAAATAGCACTCGAAAATATGATTATTATGAAAAAAGAGAAGAAAGAGTTGTCGACAAGGGAGAACGGAGTCAAGCCACCAACATCAGTGACTCTATTTGACATGACATATACTTTCATATAACAGACTCTTGGTTATGAACCTTACATTCTACATCTACATCCATAACTTACCATATTACTCCTTACTTTACTTTCTCCTCCTTTCATTCCTCGTTAAAAATGTGTCTACGCACTATATACATTTGCATATCATTCTACACTACACAATGTTCATAATAATGTTACTCAAATAATATTGTAGAGGTGACGGTGACAGAAACATACTTCCATATTCTATGCCCTGTTTTACTATACTTTACTATACACTTTAACACCTTTTTTTTACCCCACATTGAATTGATATAAGTAGGTAGCACAATATTTTTCCTTGTTTAACAACTAACCACAACCACAGTATATTACCAAGTCTCGGTTTTTGAATTATATATTTAAGAAAAGCAAACCAAGCCACATTCGCGTTCTCTTGTCTTTGTTCCGCCACTGGAAATCTTTACACTCTGTCTAGTATTATATAATACAGAGAATTTGCGTGTTACTCCTAATGTTAGTCCGTTGCGTTCAGTTTCTATTTTGCGATAAGACAAGTAAGTACCTACCTATATGTATAATATAATGTAATATGTGACAGACAGCCACGTAATAAAAATAAAACGTCTGTGAGTTTTTATACGACTCCTGAGTGAGGAGCACCGGGGACTTGTCATGTCATCAAATCCTTCTTTTCCTTCCTCTCTCTTATTTTTCTCTTTTCAAGCGAAGTCTTGCCTTTGCCCACCCAGACTAAGCTAAACGAAACCAAACTGTATGTATCTGTATGTCAGAGTAATATATTTATTAAACCCAAGCTTATAAGGAGAAAATATAGGAATGTATGTAGGTACCAAGGTAGCTCTGTCTCTTTTTACTCAATATCGGTATTAGTACACGGTTTAGGTAGTACTATGAACTATAATACCCGTGTAAAGTACGCTTTTTGTTATTGTGGGCTATGCTAGGTCCTTGGTGTAATATGCAAGTATATCTACAATGTTAGGTAATAGTAGTGTAATACATAGTAGACGAAAAGAAGTTAGCGTTTTGGGCTTGGTTTGGTTGGTTATATCAGCTTAAAGCTGTCATGTCATAGAAACATTGCATCGGGCTCTATGTTTGGTGTTATAAAATGAGATGAGATCCATAAGCTCTTGAAAGGAAAGCAAACGAAACCAAAGTGTAAAGCAGGAGACAAGATAAGAAAATAAAATACCAAAATATGATACACCTACTACCTACATAGAGGAAAGTCGCCCCGAGTACTGTACATGTTTAATACAGCATAGTACGACATTTATGCAGTGAATAAGAAACTAAATTCCTTAGACCTTAGCTTATGTTAGCTAAAGCAAAGATGTGGTAGAGTAAGAGTAAGTAGTGACTATGGTAGAGTGTGAGAAGGATTCTTCAGAGTGTCGAATATGAATATTGGGGGAGTGTACGTAAAGTATACGTAACATTACCCGTGCCCCGAAATCCATTCTTCTCCTTCTGTTTAACATAAAATACAATAGAGAATGAGAAATAAACTGTCTTGTCTTCTCTTGTCTTGTTATATGTAATATAAATACACTTTTTCATATATTTTTCCTATGTAATGCAAGGAAACTCATGAGATCGCGTCAAGTCATGCAGACCAGGCCAGGCCAGGCCACGTCACAACATGCCACTCTTATCCCACTTGGTAATACGTATTATAATATGAATATTCTTTTCTACGCTGGATAGACTAGAACCAAACCAGAGTGTTGCTATGTTGTTATGTTACCCTCTGTCTTCCTATCCTATCTTATAAAAGCTGAGGAAAAGTTAAAGAAAAGAGAAAGCTTAGAAAGTAAAGAAAGTTTTTTAACCTAACCACCAAAAGAAGTGTTGTATGAGTATGCATAGTACACAGAATAGATAGCATACATTAGTATGGATACAATATCGAATGTGGTTAGGTTTTGTAGAGATATGCCTTGGAAGAAATGGAATGCACGGGAGCTTATCTCATGAAAGTGATGTGACCCAGACTATCCCAAACGAACTCCTCTGTCAGAAAGGCAAGCAGGTTAACTTCTCATTCCCTCTACTTGACTAGTGAGAAGGTTTAGGCCACTGAAGTGACTCAAGGTTCAATTTACTATAGCTGCAGCTCATCTTCAGTTTCCGTTTTACTAATACAAGAAACGCTATCTACAAACTAGAGCATATATGTAACAAGAAAACTAACTAGGTTAGGTAATATATATTTATATCCTATTATTCCATGACCAGTATAACTATTATATATATAGTAGTGATAGTAATACATAGCAGGAAAGATAGCTTCTCGATCTACTATTATACTTATCTTGTTAAAGTAAAGATAGCAAGGAACAGTTGGTAGTTACTAGAAAACTAGTATTGGGCTGAACCTAACGGATAGCTATGTACTATGTACATAGTACATAGACTTAATACTCTATATAAGTACATATGTATGTATGTGTATGTCCTAAGTTATTCTGGGGTAAATATCCTTACTGATGCATGCTACAGATTCTTTGAGCGTTCTTCGATAAGGAGAAGAAACAAATTCACAAAAGTCAAACCGAGTCAAGTCAAGCCAAACTCCCGACAAGTGGAGTCGAGACTCTCAGTTTCAAAGTCACAAGCCAACAGAGCAAGGGAAGACGAAGACGAGGATCTTCGGAGACAAGACAGACAAAGTCAACTACACTACTTTTCCCGTTCCGCCACTGGATAAGAGGGACTAAGAGCCGACAGCAGATATAATATGTACAAATGTACATACATAACAGACTGCATTATACTTATACGTACGCAGAGAGAAAGAAATAATCCAAAAACCAAAATGAATTGAGAAAGAATTATTATTACTTCGCAAACTGAAATGTATCTGTTCTCCAGCTCCAACTCAAAGCTTAGCTACAATTTCTTTTTAAAACTTACTATCTGTATTGTATGTGTAGCAATGTTATTATTACTTCTACAGATAAAATATCCCCTCTTTCATGTATTCAATGCAGCAACTAAGCTGAATTTTCTTTATTCAGTTTTTATGTGCATTAGTGCATGCACATACTATATAATATTGATATACGTAATCTTATATACTAAATGCATGCATTAGTACTGCATTGCATTGAGTCATGTCAAGCCAGGCCAATGCCATGCCGGCTCATCGTCAGTTTAGGATTATTGGAGTCAAGGCAAGTCAAGCTGAGTTGAGTTTGAGTTGAGTTAGTTTAAACCGAAGCGAAACTTGAAACGATAACATTAGCAATGTAATGTACAAGTATTTTTATACATATAGTACATAGCTTACATAGTACACGCACTAGTACATATACATGTACATGTTAGATTGCACATAGAAAGTAGATGGCAAATGCAGTGGAATGACAAAATTGTATGCAAAGCTCCGCTGTTTTCTTAAGATATAATGAAATTGGGATAGTCTATTCTACACACTCTACATGTACATAGTCTACTGTACTCAAGACTTCACGTCAACGTCCGTTTCCAACTATACAACATAACCTATAACTACTCTACAATACATGCTAAAATAGGTTTGCTTTCTCTCGCTCCCGATTCCTTCTGCTCTGTTGCTATTAAACACGAGAAGAAAAGCCAGTCATACTCATAGAAGTTACTACTTACTATCACTATCAACCAACTACTATAACTGCAAAGTAACAACGATTACGATTACTACTACGACATTCTGCCATTTCTAAGTGCAATCGTGTAGTGTGTATCTATATGTAGGATAAATGTCGGTCTGTCCTACACTCGGTACGTAAACTAGACTGGAGAGATAGAGTGGGAGACAAAGACAGTGAAAAGTAACAGTGTCAATGTACTAGATTCCAAAGCTAGTAGAGTAGAGCCAAGACAAGACGCAATCTTATTCCAATAGTTAGTAGGTAACGTTCCTTTCAGTTGAATTTCAGTCTTAGACGCTACCAGACGTCCCAACTCCAAAATGTGCCCGGATATTTCGTTTTTACAAAAAATGTTTGTACAAAAATGTTTCTCTTCTATGTACAACACAACTTTTTATAACGAATTGACACATCTTGCGCACTTTGTATACATTTAACTCTCCCAGGGTCCCTCTACTGTTCGAAGTGTATCAAAATATGTTTGTTGCTCTCTAAATTTGAAATATTGATATATGCATGCTTTTGGTTTGGAACCCTATGTGCATAAGTCATTATTCTGGGAATTCCCAATTTTAGTATTTGAAGACTGCTAATGCTTACATATCTACTATTGTATCTACATACACTTCTATTAGATAAGTGCCTTGATTTATATTCTGTGAAATCTGGTCACCTTAATCTTGAGTTTCACTATTTTCTTCGGCAGATACAGACAGATAGGAAGAAAATGATAGTATTTCACTTGACTTCCTTTCCTATTTCACTTCTTTCGTTTAACTTGGCCCGAGTGAAGAAACAAACGGGGACGAGCGTTGAAACAAGTGAAGATGAAAGTCATTATATTGTAGAGTATGGTATGCAAACTTCCCTCCTACACTCTGACTTGACTTGAATTGTCTTTTCCCTTTTCTTGTGTAAAGAAATCGGGAAGGGATCGCATAGTATATAGTAGTGTTAAGGATAGAGGAAGAAAAGACGAAGGGAATGCTTCCCATTTTCTATCATCAGTAATCAGTACGTTTCCATATTTGCTCTTAGGCTTGTACAGTACAGTATACTTATAGTCCTAATATCTTTGTACTGTTTTTGGAAATTGGAGAATGTAATGTGATCTACTTTCACTGTGTGCATATCGTTATTGTCTGAAATGACATCGTGTACTCTAACTGCAGTAAGTATTGCGTTCTACAAATGTATTGTACATTACAGTTACGGGTTACGTTACGTACTTTACTACTAAAAGTTATTATTATACATATTCTTTACGGAAGTACAGATAGATATAGGAAAGGGAAAGAATGCATGTATACATTTTCCGATTCCGTTAAAATAAAAGTATTGCATGCCCTACTTTCACTTTCGCATAGAAAGCTAACGTCTACGTCCTAGTTGAAGTTTGCTTAGCTAGTTGAGACGGTATTAAATCTTTCGGCGAGGGCAATTTTCAAATTGGGCTATGCAATCGACAAGGTTATTTAGAATTTAGAATCCATTATTTATAGGTATACTTATAGCTGCAGATATTTATAACTTATTATCTAATGTATTATAGAAAATCAATGCAGCTCAAGGGAATGAGTGTGGTAGACTAGACGGCAACTTTTCCAGGTTCCCGGCCCATTTATCCTGAAATTAAGTGTCACTATAATATAGATAAATGTAATTAAAATAGTTGCTGAGACTCACGTCAACGGTGATGCCCGGTTGTGGAAAGACATTTTGTGGTGGCGATTCCTTCGGCACGAATCGGTAAAACTCATGATTGTTCCTGTACCATTTAACAACGTAGACTGCTTCGTTGGAGTCTATTTCATATTTACAAGTCAGTTTTATTGTGTCTCCTCGTCTCACGTAGGATTTCGCATCAACTTCTACGTTTCTCAATCCATCAGAACCTAAGGAACCAAAGAAATATTAATTTTTATTAGGGAACATTAACGTGGCAATTCTTTCCCTAAAATTCCCATTCATTTCCTTTTATGCTGGTCATGAATACATGAATACAGATAAATATGTAGTAAAATCACACATTACATTACGGGATCTTAATTAATAAATACTGATGCTAATTACGTAACTGATACTTTGCATTGATGTATGAATTCAATTTTAATAGGCAATTGGAAGGGGAAAGTGAAAAGTTTTTGTAAGGTCATAGGCTATGGTAATATCGACCGTATGTGCATAAATGCTTTACTTTCCTTAACACTCAAGCTGCAATATTAATGGTGGGTGGGTGGTGGGTGAGATGTCTATTAGTGTTGCATTTTTGTCAGAGGGAGCTTTAACAAACTAAAATATAAATAGTAGTGCACAGCAGAGATATTCTAAGAACGAAAGTAGCAAGATTAAACTTTGTGCAAATCATGTACAATGCACAATATTAGTTCCCCGTGTATATAAAATGAAATATTACGCCGTAAGATGTAAGCGCAGCTAGGCAACTCTTTGTTAAGGTTTATTAGATGTTACACGATCCGATTTGTAAGGATATTAGGGCATGGTGAGTAACACAAGCTCTTTAATGCAGAGAGGACGCATTAAAAGATGCATAATAGCTAATATCATCAGAAAGTATGTAGAAAAACACGCAGTGTATAGTAAATATGACTTTCTTCTACTATAATCATGTTTCGCAGACGTAACGCAATTTACAATGTGATAATCTAATACTACTGGAGAGAAAATGAAACCCAAAGAAGCTAACCAAGCTAGAGAGGAAAGAAGGGGGAAAGAAATATATACTCCAACTCCAGCACATCTTTTAGAGTCAGTGCAGCTGGAAAGCATTTAGTAGCTTTCTTTTCTGGCTTTTATATTGAAGAAATATTGTAGCATTTCTCGAGTTAGGTAGTAAAACTGTGTAGGCATTTCTTTATTTCATGTTTACGCTAACTAGTATTTACTCTGCTGTATCTATAGACTTATATTCTATTAGAAGTGGGTTGCAACAATAAAATTATAAAGAAAGAATTATGTATACTGCTGATTACATTAGAGTTACAGTAAACCATAAAATTATAGTGAGTTATATAAGGATTAATGTCTGCTAAAAGCAAAATGCAACTCGCCCTCTTGTAGCAGGGCAAATGGATAAAAGTATGAATATTATGGTTAATGGCATGAATAGTGAAGTGAACTATCGTAGGCAACAACAATAAAACAATAGTCTCACACTATTAAATATACATAATCTTTAAGGGTGCAGTTGGCTTGGGTCTTGTGCTGTGGTGTGGTGGTAATGTGGTGGTGGATTCTAAAGCTAAGGAGCTAACGTAACGTAAGGATAATGATAAGCAAAGAGATTGGGGGTAGGAACAGAAACACGTGTAAATTATTCATAGATCTCTACAGCCTCCCTTTCTCTTTCTGCCTTTTCGTGTTTTACTTGCTCATCTTAATACAGATTCCTTTTTATTATTAAATTTGTATGTACTACTTACAGAGTTTACCATATAACGTATTTAGGTTGTGCTCAGAATTTAATTCATATGTAAGCGGAGGAGGAAGAAATAAATTATATTATTGCATTATGTTATTTGCATTACTAAGTGCGTCAGAAAGATTACAATCTCACTATTCATTGTGGATAATGTACTTGTCCTACAATTAAATGCATAGACAACTAATTCCCAACCTTTCCCCATGTACCTTCTAAGAGTAGTCTCCCATTACGCTTTATTCTTTACGCTGAAGAAGGTTGTTCTCTTCTCACCATTGTAAAAGTATTAAAGTAATAATTAATTAAATTAATGTAAAGTAGATTTTACAAGCAAACACTGCCTTTAGTTATTAGTATAATTTTAACACAATTATTGCGTAAGAATTAAATATATTCTCATAAGCATTATTTTAACTTAACGGTAAGAAGCTTGATAAATATTTTAGTATGTGTGGCTTAATCGTTAATCCTAAAGGTATTAATGGGTTGGCTTTGCCAATTTATGAATTACTTAGGTAGGTTTTACATTAAAAGAAAAATCAATCGCTTTTAAGAAAAAAGTTTTGTATTAGAAAGTAATAATACACAGACGTTTGGGGATAAAATGGGAGATAGAGAGCCTCAGATGGCAGTCAATAAGTATAGAGTAGGCACTAGCGAGGACATAACATAATCTTAAAGAGCCTTTAAAAGGTTCCGTTTTTGAAGATAGAGTTTTAGTTGGTAAAGTTGCCTTCTTAGCTCTACTGTTACGGTGCGATGACATTTTTATGTTTGTTTTGACAGCAAAAGCATTCCAGGATAAGTAAGCTTCGGAAATTATTTGATGCTCTGTTAGCTTTCTTGCCTTTCCTGTATGACTTTCTATGTATGCTACAATGTATGTTACAGTTTCTGCGAAAAGGAAGAGGGAGACTCACTTATGTTACGAATACTACGTATTTTATGTAGCAACGTTACATTTTTGATCTCCATGTGGAAGCCAAGCGGGATGACATACGAATCTTCTATGCCATAGTTGTATGAGTGTATGGTATACATATATAGATACACAAAACTCTTATCGTTATCATATTGTGTATGTATAATATGTATGGGTAGTAGTAAAAATGGAAGAAAAAGGAAGTAGCAGGCGATAGAAGAGAAACCAAGAAGGGAATAAAATAGAATAGATGAAATGTAACCTAACTTGGTTTCTTATTGGCGTATTTCGAACACTACTTACTGTATTGAACTGAAGTTAAGCGAAGAAAAAGAAAAGAATTGTGCTACTTCAGTACAGATCGTCTTTACTCTATTCTATTAGGAATGGTCCTCGCACGTATTTCTTTCTACGCGAAGCCAAGTGAGTTCAGTTCTGGTTGGGGTTGGCTTCGCTGGATGGATGGAACAAAGAAATTGGCATTCGACAAGTCAGACCAACTAAAAAAGAGAAAGAAAAGAACAACGAGAGGACAGGATCAGGTCAGAGAGAATATCAGACTCAGACTGCATCACATATACGTAACAGACCATGCAGGACATGCAACTGAGTTCCCAATGCCAACACAAACCCATATGGATTAGGCATTATGACTTATGTTGTAGGAAGATTGGGCATGCAGCAAATTAAAAATGTAGGTATTTGTGCAAGGAAAATAGCTGACAGACTGACAGAGTGAATAACATAGACAGGATTACAGCAACCATTCTATAGGTATGTACTTATGTAGGTACCTATATAATATATTATACATAGTAATTTATAATTCTATGGTATTTACGAATTAGTTCACCAGGGGGTAAAAAGAGTTTTGAAGGTAAAAATGAGTACATGACCCATCAATTCACTTTGGGCAAAATAATTCACTGTGTCTACTGTGATGATCGCGTGTAAAATATTTTTACAACACGTTCATCACGTATTATTTGGCAATGATAATAAATTATATTACAACGCAATATAAGATGAGTTCATGATAAGATTACTTGTCCTTGGTAGGAAATGTACATCCGTAGTTCCAAGAATACGTTCCTACGACGAAATTGTATTGTATTTCCTTTTGTTATAGTATACTACTACTATTGTAGTAGTAGTCAAGCCATAATAATAAGCTGTGAATGTAGGTAATATCTAATATTTTTCCATAATAGTATAATTATACCATAACAAAATGTTAGATTGTGGATTTGTTTCTCCTCTTGTCTTGCCTCAAATCCAGAATGTCACACTACACCAATCAATACACTAACTGCAATCAATATTCAAGGTGAATTGGATGAAGATTAGGCAAATATTGTTTTACGAGAGATATTCATTGAAAAATTACTAAGAATCCTTCTTAGGGAAGTTCTTAACTTTCGACTCGGCCAAAAGACCAGACCAGATCATCCAAAAATAGGTCCCCAAAAATCTCATAAAATTCTCTGCTAAAAATAGGAGGCTTTTAGTTCGTAGTAATATATTTCTCCCAAATTGCTTTCCTCTTACTTTACTATGTATGTATATGTAGTCCTGCACTCTTGTTTGTATCTATCTGTAGCCTACTCTAGCTACAATCTGTAGGTATGCTCTTAGAACCTTCTTTTCTGCGTTTTTGTTGTACTATTGTGTGAGAAAACCACTAACACATAGTGTGCTTAGTTACTGTCTATATATCTAGTAAATAAATGGAAACTCCTATCCCATTTTTACACTTTCCTTCGCTTTCAATGAAATGTAAGTAAAATACTACACAGTTCACTTGAATATAACGATGTAACTATTTACGAATGTGTTGCTGTAAAATATTACTAAGAGTGAGGTAAGGTATGGTATGGTGTCTTCTAAATTCTAGCGTAAGTAATGTATGTAGTAAGTTAAGTGTTTCTAAGTATATACATACGAAGCTCTATCTTCCACGGTAAAATAGTACAAATTCTATAGCTTTTCCAAAAAATATGTAGTAAAGAGTGGAGAATGTAAAAAGGCCTTTTATACGAGACAGCTACAGACATTCGTGTTATTATATTTTTGCAGTAATAGTCGATAGTATACATTTCGTCGACTGGGATTGCGATGCGATGTAATGCCGATGTCGTCCATCTTTCAAATGTCACTAACACAAATATGAGATCCGCAATGAAATAGGGACAGAATGGCATTTGAAATGTTCTTCTTTATGGATGTCGATGTCTCCCTTTAGCTACCTATTAAGCAGCGGCCTAAAAGTTTGCTTTAAGTGTAAGTGTACGCATATTATGTAGGTAGTGAAGGCAGTAGGTATGTAAGCACTGTACTTGGATTGGAGCTGCAGCCAATGATCTAATGCTATTAAATGTAATTTAATGTAATGGGCTAAACGTTTATCCTAGCGTACCTAACTAAGTAATACGCAAAGCAATGCAATTTCATACATAGAATGGCATCAGAAAAGTTCGTTTACTGTCATTGTATTGTGTTGTACATATTTAGTTTGGATAAATAAGAGATTCCTGCATGTTGATAGTTAGAGTAGAGGTAGAGCACAAATACATACAAGGAGGGCATTCCCCCTCGTCTTATTCCATTAGAAATTCGATCCTGTTTCCAATGGCCTTCCGATTTCTACAGATATGTCTGCGTTGTGATTGTGATGTGATGTGAGTTGAGTTGACTTGCACCCAAAACTGCTGAATCTCCTGATTGTGAGTGTACTTGACTTTGAGATGAAG
The DNA here is from genome assembly GCA_034694165.1 of Tomocerus mixtus. NCBI lineage: Eukaryota > Metazoa > Arthropoda > Collembola > Entomobryomorpha > Tomoceridae > Tomocerus > Tomocerus mixtus. Next base: position 33,263 of record JAQFYC010000351.1, read on the forward strand.
AGGAGTGAAATGAATGGAGGGACAAGTTCTTTTAGTGTCGATGTACAGAATAATCCAGCAGTATTCCCAGGCCAGACCATAATATATTTGCTTTGTCCTCTATTGTGTCTATGTGTTGTTAAGTTACCTATGTACAGTAGTAGTAGGTATATTATATAGTAATCGTTATGTAAGTAGAATCTAGTTCTTTTATCGAATCTTTTGCTGTTGCTAACTTTTTGTGTTACTACTATTAGAGGAGAAGACACAAGTCAAGTAAATGCAAGGCAAGGCAAGTCAGGAAGCTAAGCAAGTCTATTATCAATGTGTATAAGCTCTTAGAACAGGAATAAAGATAGTCAGAAGGAAAGCAAAGCAAAGTAAGAGCAGACAGGGGAGAAGTGATGTGATGTATGGCCTATGGAGGGTTTGTCATATTTTCTTATACTAAAAGCGTTAAGTTACAGTTGTAATAGATTTATTCCAGAGAAGGATGGAGGAGCATAACATAAAGTAATACTTACCATAATAGTAAAGACATACCCCATCAACTTAAGAAATCCATCAGAAACTTTATGGAGTTGAGTTAGTTGTGCAAGCTTCATATACTAAAGTAAAGTAAAGTAACACTCGCCAGAGCCAGAACAGGCATAAGCCTTTCTTGCGTGGCCTGGCCTTCCTTCTCTTCCTAATACAGTAGTAACTTTAATGCTGATAAGTACGTGGATCCGTGAAGTGTGTGGAGTGTGTGAGATTTTTAAGACCATTTCGCTTCGTTATATTATATCTATTATGAGTTTTCATACGTTAAGTGTCAATACAGACATAAAGTAGAGTATTAGGATTTTCCCTTGCTTTTCAATTGGAACTCTGACTTGACTCCGCAGCCTACTTAAACCAGCTTTCGGTTTCTAGTCTAACCCTTATGGCTCTAATAGGCACATAATACTTTATTTTATGATACTATGCTCTACTCTACACTCTCTCATCTTACTCGTGCTGCTTTCCTCGTTATGTTACATTTTAGACACAAGCCAGACTTCACTCCACTAATACACAAATTCCTACTCGGCACATCCATCCATTCATACACACGTACATATGTGTACGTGTATGAGCTAAGTATATACCTTAATATACCTACATAATACATATCTCAATCTATTATGTATACATCTCTAGTAATATTCTTTGGAAATGAAAACTTGTTATGAATTCTTACCAGATAGTGTTATTCTCACTGGATATGCGATACAAAGCATAAATCCAGAAAAGTTAATGCTAAACCCCTTTATGCACTGCGTGACTGCATTTATTTCTGCGCAATACTTAATCTATCTACATATTACATACTTATACATACATATAATGTGTCTATGAAATTGCTTGTGCTATTTCAGACAGGCATACTATATTTGCATACAGATAATAATGACATTGTGTACTACATATCACTAAAAAGATTAGAAATTGTAAGAGGGGTGACTATAATTGCACACACGCACACTATTTTTGCATATGATGTAGTTTATATTAAGCATATAGTAAGTAACCCACAAGTTATTGAATACAAGTCCTGGAAGGATTAAACTGCGTTGTAAATCCTTGAAAATTTTCTATCACCGCACATCACATCAGTATTTGAGATGAACAAAATTACTTGGTCCATTCCATATCAGTAGAAATACCCGAAAGAAGTCAATGTGCGCACACAAACAGTTTGTCCAGTGCAATGCCATGGTTTGCCAGTATGTTATTGAATAGTTCAACCAACCAACCGAGTCCATTTAACTCAACATTCAAACTAAGTCCTTGCATAGCCATAGCCATAGACAAACAGAGTCAAGTCATGTATGTATACATACTTAATACGTAGTAGTAGTGTACTAAGTTTATTATGAAGTGGTTTCGCTTTGGTTACATACACTAGTTAGTAGCTTTGGTTTGCTTTTGCTTATCATTCAGAGTAGGATGTGGATTTGGAAGTTGAGGGAGATACGGAACATACATTATTTTGCGAGAAACACACAGAGTAGTGGAAAGCAAACAGAAGCCATCCATATCCATACCATGCATAGCTATGTATGTACAAGAACATAACAGAAGCAAAGAAGAGGACGACAGGACAGAGGAACAGGACAGTCGAGACAGGGATATGTTCATACGGGAAATCGGAGGTTGACAAACGACCCTCATAATTCATCATGTCGTTTCCCCAACAAAAGTTAAAGTGGTATTAAATGTAATGTAATCTAATGCCAATGTCGTGTTTTGTGATGGTGAGCATTTATATCCAAGGTTTCATCCCTTTCATTCCAATCCAAATCCAACCATACGAAAGCAAACCACTCAACTACAAACACATACCGTAGGTACATAGTACTACTACATACACAAATCCATACATAAATACTACTTCTATATTCTATATTATGTACTACTCTACACACTTACTTATTAAAACTTTGTGTGGTCTCGTTTGTGCTTAGGCGACCTATGTAAGTCGTTATTGAGTTTTGTGTTGGCTTGGTCTATTCTGTGCAAACAGCTTAAACGAGCTTTAGCTGCCCACTAAAATACGACAATAAAATATTTCTATGCACCTACACATATTTCATTTCATTTATACTCACGGGCTGGTGAAGTTAGTTGGTTTCTTAATAACTGTCCGATATGGTCAAAGTAAATATTATATCTTTAGCTTATCGTTATTTGCAGTTACGCACGTACTTTTTTGCTGAGACTACGTAAAGTCACACACAAACAAAATACATAAATGCATTCAGTAATAAGTACATCATTTTTACCCAACATAATCTACTCCTACAATCTGAATGGGTTGTAACCAAACGCAAATGTTTAGGGAAAATCATATTTACATTGTTTGTGTGGAGGTATACAGTACAATAGATACTGAATACCATTCTTATTAATTGGTTGCCTACGGATAGTTCTAAGGATCATACGTAATTGTATATATGTAGTTGTCCTAAAGAGCATTAATGTTCATCTTGGAATACCTTGGCTTCCCTATTGTAAAAATTGATACATAGTTGTATACTAATTATACTACATATATAATATACCATGATGAGAACAGCTTGGAGTGGCCGAGATATAATTAAATTACACAAGTTGGCCAAAGGAGTTAAGGTTAAAGGGTAAGATGGTATGTTAAGATCGATCATTTATTTTGCAGATTTATTTTTAGATACAGGTATTTACTTTAAAGAGAAATTTGAGTCTATAGGTATAGTCCCAACAAAGGTTAAGGGTATTCAGTATTTACTGTGTAGTAATGCCACTTTACCATCTGTTTCCCTGGTGTAGGTTCAATTCATGCTTAGTATAAACTTACTTTTAGTAGTAGCATAATTTGATATAGACGCAATTGTTGCCTTGTTATTAGTTTTATGCACTTTAGAATTTATTATTTCATTTATCAATAAAGCTTGTTTGCATACAGCTTATTTATTGACATTCCAAAATTGTGTAGGTAACTGTATCCAATTTGCTTTTTCTTCAATTTAGACTTATATTGACGATTGACTGCCACTGTTGCATCGTCAGTAAATTATGACAACACACCGATAACTGAATATCCCGATATTTATAATTACATTTGTTACACATGCCATACTAAAATGGAATAAATTTGCTTTTGCTTTATCATTGTGGATGTGTGATGTAAAACTATGTAGACTAGGGTCCACATTGACGATTCTAGCATATGCGTACGTTATAAATGCTTGTTTCATGAAGCATGTTCTCACTAAGCATTAATAGTTATTTTGTATGCATTAAGCATTAGGCACTCTAGGTGTTAAATCGTTGTCGTGTGTGTGGGAGTGAGCATCTCTATGTGTGTCTTTGCTATTGCTGATTCAAAACGTCAACATTTTTTGTGCTACACTTGTTTGCCAAGTTAACGCATCATTTGAAATCCTCAAGTCACAGCTGGGTAAATACTTAGCGTCTTCTCGAAGCAAATAAGAAAAAAAAGGACAAGAACTTGAGTCTACTCCACTCAATGTGGATACTTATATCAATACACAACACATCACAACTACTAGGTTTACCCATAAGTAAAATGAACGGCTTGGCCATAGTATGCAAAAAAGCGCCCAAACATTCACTTACGGCAAGTCTTATGCATTCGGTAGTCATAAAACGATTTCCGTATATTTATTCACAGAGTTCAATGCATAGCAGGCCACACCAAGCCAAGCCAGGCAGCTGAGTTGACATATCTTTAGAAAGATGTAAGCAATTTTATCGTAATGTAATACTTTCTTTGCTAAGTTTCTTCGGCTTAACTTACCATTAGCTCCTGACTGGATCTATAATCTACATACATAATCCATTCACTCAAAATCAGCATTGGTAGTTTCAGTAGTTTGGTATGCATTAGAGTAGGTACTAAAGCAGCACTTTTAAAATACTGTTGCATATTGCATATCGCATTAGGCACTTGGATAAAAAAGAGCAAGTGAATCGAGTGAAGTGAACTTCTTGGAAAATAAAAAAATCGGATATGTACCTATAAGAAAACACAATATACCTTTTAGTGGAGCAATAGGAATAGCAATAAGGAGCGGCACAAGTGTAAATGATTTGTATGCATGCGAAATATTAATAAGTGGCTATGGTTGTATCCTATGAAAAAAGTGGAACATTTTAATTTGACTAGGATTTTAAGGTTAGGCAATCCAACTGTGTAAATAACCCAGAGCTTTAGCTCATACTTTACTTGCCATGGCTTGGGTAATGCTTACTTAGCTTAAGCAATCTGTTTGGCTTAGCAATTTACTACATACGTACCTATACAATCATCCTATACTTTGTGTTTTTCATCTCATCATCTGAATTCAAAGGGTGCACACTACAGAACAGCACACCATATACTGCTATGTAGTAAATGCTCACCAACCTATGTAGTACTCTTATTAGTCTCACTATTTTGCTTTAGAATCCATTTACACAGTAGCCTAGCGAATAACTTACTTTGGAAACATCAAAGAATTTTACATAAACCAACAAAACTGGACTGCTCTGCTTTTAGAGAAAATCCCACAATAAATACTAGGAACCTTTAATGCACTTTATACATACATAATGTACCTTATGTGTGATATCCACTTAGAATATAGTAATGAGGTTTCCATGCAAGTACTTATACATATAAATATAAACTCACCTTGAATACTAAATCCCATTATTGAAAAGAGGAGGAAAATGGTGCACGTCTGTATTCGCAGCATTAACCATCGACTTTCCATTTTGATCAACAGATGAATGGGCTTACAGTGAAATAGTTTTAAATGACAAAGATTTATTCAATTATTTGTCCACAGTGCATGTAAATGGTTTGCTTTTGTTTAGTTTAGGTAGGTAGGTAGGTACGAGGTACTTGATGCGAGTTTTCTAGAGTTTAGTCGTGTGTTAAGCCGATATAGTAGTTTCTGTATATTTATGGTGTAATGGAAAGAATAGAAGTAAATTTAAGTCAACCCAACTCCAGTCAGGATCAGATTATTGTTATCTTTTGGCCAATTGAAATCTCGCTGAATTTCCCTATGGGAAAATTGGAGTAGGAGAACCAGAAGCCTAAGTAGTACGAGAACGCAAAGTACATAAAGCACATATCATATTATTCTGTCTCCTTTTCCTTGCCACGGGCAAATATATAAATAGCGGCTTGATTTCAGTTTCAGCTTCAGTTCAGCACATACACAATCATACAAAATGTATCTACTTGGTTTGAGGCAGTTTAGTTTCAGTTCACTCCAACTATTTGCAGTGTAGCACTCTATACAAGTTATAGTGTAGTATTTATATTTACTTTAAACTATATTCTATGCTTTATTATGATCGTCAAGTGAGTTAGGTTAGGTTTAGGTTGCGTTAACGTTAGGTTAGGCTGATGCGAATGTGAGTTAAGTCAAGTGATGTGGAGAAAAGGAAAACTTTATGGTTAAACTGGTCTGGTCTAGTTGTTCTTGTTCTAGTAAGTAAAAAGTAAAGTACGATTTACAATATGTTCTGTATGTACATAATGTAAGTAAGAAGCATTTGTTTTTCCTTTTTCTTCTCTTGGTTTCCGTCTGTCTCCTTCTCCCCTTATTTCTTGATGGGATGTGATGGGATATGATAGGAAGTAATGTATGTAACTCTTTCGGTTGGAATGTGGGACAGTTTTTATTTTATTTTATTTTTGTTTTATGGGAACGTCAATATTTTGTTAACCTTCCTTTGTGTATCTATACAGATACAGATAGGTACCACAGATACAAATACAACAACAACACTCAGTTTCAGTTCACTTCAGTTGACTTTGACTTTACTTGACTTCAGTTCAGTGTGTTGCTCGTAATTGTTGTAGGAATGAATTTGTTTTTTCCTCTTGTGGAATTGTGTTATTGTAAATTATGTTTTGTTATGTATACTATTTTTACTTAGGGCATCTCCTTATACATACATGCAGTATATCGCATAGTGAAAATACCTAACTAAATATGTGTAATATTATATAACGTCAGGGGAAATGAAGCTAAAGGCTGAAGGCAAAGAAACGAATTCAACTCAACTTCAGTCTTGTGGAAGCCAAACAAAGGGTCCAACTGAAAGGCAACGAAACGAAACCACGAAATGTTTCCACAAGTGGCAACTTTTGCTTCTCACATGGAACATTTAAAGAATAGAAGGAGCACCAAACCAACCCAAGGCAGACAACCGCAACGCAATGCAATGTAAGACCGTCTCAAGGAAATTCCCTGGCTTTTTTGTGGATAGAATCTAACCTTTTCTTTACTTTCTTATTCTTTACTATAGCTTTTTAGTACGGTGGTTTATGTATTGGTTTCCTATTTGTATTTCTCCAGGCGAATCCTTTACAGATTACAATTACAACACAGTTCAGTTCAGTTCAGTCACAATGGCATACCAGGGTAGAATAGACAGATCACAAATGTGTACATACTATGTATTACGGTTCTCTTATATAGTTTATACTTCCAGACAATATGGGACAAGCCAGGGCATTTAAAAATTGTTTAAAGCTTCAGCTTGACAAATGCTTACTTTTCTTTTTTCGTTATTTAGTATTTGCAGGATTAACTTTTTATATAGGTATATACAGTCTATAAGTTTTATCTGGTATGGTATGGTATGGTACGCAAAACGCATGTAAAATATTTAGCAGTTTATATTTTATGCTCGCGTGGCCGTGGCAAGGATGTGTTGTTTGAATGTTTTCTTACATAATTACCTAGGTAGCAATTACAGTACTGTTGAATAAGTAATTTGGAAAGGATTTTGCATGGACAAGGTGTGAGAATCTTAATCTCAACCGTGTTAACTGTGAACAGGTCGTAAAATATGTATTAGAATGTATTGATGTGAGATGAGGATGAGTTAAAATCCCGGGTTTGCGAATAGTGTTGAGCTTCGGCTGAACCGAAGTAAAGGAACGAATTCAACTGAACTCAATGCAACGGCGGTAACGGTAACGACAACGGCTAGTCCTCCAGTTCTTTCACTTTTGGGGTTTGGAACCCAACTGAGAACTTTCTCAGCGTGAATTCCGGATATAGTCTTAGTAGTTGCTCACTCTGTTCTGTTCTCTCTCTCCAGTTGAATATGTAGCTGAAGAGCGAGCGGGAGTTGCTTTGGTGCTGAACAGAATTCCAGTTCTATGTATGTATAAGTACAACAGAACAGTACAGCACATCACACTAGTTGGCCAGCTTAACTTTTCTACGAATGCGACTACAACTAGAACTTGAATTTTGCTAGCCTAGCTCTTCTGTCTCTCTTCAGTTTCTGCTCAGAGTTTTAGTCGAGTTGAGTGAGAGGGATGCAAACAGAAGCAAGAGCACAAGCGAGAGCGAGCCTGGTCTGGTCTGAGTCAGTCCACATCTGAAAGAACACTGTACCAACACCATGGAAGGCATGGCAAGAGATCCTAATGTAATATCTAGTAATGTACGTACATACATTCCAATTCATATATACAACATAAGTAACAGAGATCCAGAATAGTTTTCCAGTTCCAAGTTCTAGGGAATGAGAGGATGTAGTAATGTAATGTACGTTCACGTTTACGTACGTCGTCTCCTCGTCTCTGCCGTTGCTGTATATTAGTATTATTATATACTACTGTGTTGGCATTGCATTGGCTTTAGCTGTGGCTACCTACTCTAGTACTAATACGAAATATTATACTATATTTCTCTATCTAAAAGATTCGTCCAAAGACGCATGTTTCTTCTTTCAAAAGGAACTATGTGCTTCTGATCGTATTATACCCTTGCTTCCTTTCCCCCCGAACGAACTGACGAAATCCTAATATTATGTAGCAATAGAGCAAAACGTAACTTAACCCAAATCGACTGCGTGTGATAAAATGTTAGAGAGGAGACAACCTTTCTCTTACTTTACCTTCTCTCTCGCAAGAATTATTTCACATAAGTACACAAACTCTACTCCTACACTACTTACATCTTTGTTCTAAGCTTCATATACAAAACTTTTGGTGCTCTATATACCATAATAATACTTATTATTGATGTAATTCCCTTTTCCTGTCCTCTTCTTGCCTGCCAGTTTTGCAACACCAAAGGAAAGGATATTTGAAGTAAGCTAAACTCGTTGCACAGTGTGACTCATTAAAATTCTCTGATGTGATGTGTGTTCTACGCATGTAATTTAATACACAAATATTAGTACGTACAAGTATACATACTACCACTACCTGTCCTACTTTGTAAACGAGGGTAGTTAGTTAATAGGTATATCACGCTAATTTGCTTTGATTAATCTTATTATCAGTCATGTGGTTTTCCCTCGACTAGCACGCAGCACAACACAAGGCACTCGACTCATTTATATACTTTATACTTAGTTTATTCCGCTTCCCCTGCACAACTCTGACATACGTGATGTATGGCTTTGTATGTGTTGCTGGAGTGAAATTGGATATCACTTAATTAATTAACATCTTTGTACTGGGCAAACATACCAAGAATTCTATGTATAATGAATCCAGGCATAAAGACTTAATTACCTTCACGCGGATTACATCATGTATACTTTGGAGAATAATTTATTGTAATAACTGCAATTATAATTAACTGCATGTACTAGATTACTTATGCTTAATGGAACAGACATCCCTGTGCTGCTCATTCCTTATATATTCACATTATAGTATACATAGTACATATATACTACAGTCCCAATCGCAACAAATACTACATACTACATACAATTTTATGTGCTAGTTAATTGTGTACTGCTATAATTTTGAATTCATGTCATCGTACATTGCACAGTGTAAAAATGTACTGATCATACACGTATGCATGTGTATGTTTGAATACCTACTACAAATGGTAAAAGTCATGTATATCATACGATTGTCCTATATATAGCATTAATTAATTAATATATCAATAATACATGTCCTCAATTTCAAATTCCCAAAGAAAATTATAAATTCTTATGCAAATATGATATTTTTATACTTTTGAATACGGGATTATCAACTTGAACTGTTTTTAAAGCGATTGCATTTTCCTTTAGCTGTCTTATGACATAAAGTTGTATTAATATGTAGTAAATTGTAGTAGGTGCCCATTCAATCAAAACTATCAAAAAATTATAAATGTACATACATATTAGTATACTATATACATGTATAGTAACAACAGTGAGACGTGTGATTACCTAATTTCCGTAAAATTATCTCTAAACACAAAGGGAGTAGGTAAATATTTATATTTGTTCTACAGATACAATTTTTTGTATATGTTTGTAGTATGCTTGAGTACGATCTCGTATGCACACAAGTACGTACAAATAGATATATGGCTTTACTCCACAGTAGAAAGCCTAAAAATAGAAACGCAACTTAATAGTAAAGCATAGGCAATCGAAACACAAATAGTCTTCGTATTATTAAACGAAAATTATCCTCAAGAGGGAAGTTCCTTGTGGCTTTTATAAATGGACATTATACAATAATCGTTGGTGTGGCCTTTCATTTGACCTCAACTCTCGCTCACGTCGCTGAATGAGTGAATTGAACTCAAGTAAACTGCTGGTTTTGTCTCAAGTGCAGCCAAGTTGAGTAGAGAGTCCCAGTCAGTCAGCTCATCTCAGATCACTCGAGGAGTCAAGTAAGGATCGCAACGAAGTACGAGAGGGGAAAAGTAAATTGGAAAGATCAAGGAAATAGACAAACGAATCAAGAAATACTTTAAAGACCATGAAATTCCAAAGCACAGTTCTTTAATTCACTTGTAGATAAATTGAAGAATGTAGATATTTACGTAGCGTTACGCAACAGAACGGAACAACCGTCCCCATTTCAAAATACCTAAGCAGGAAAAAATTCTACGCGACTTGACTCCCTATTTGTTTTCTATTTCCATTCTCCAACCCTCTTTTGCAGTCATTCTAAGCCTAAAATCCTTTGCGCTTCTTCTAACTTCCTTATTACCTTTCTTATCAACTACAGTGGCATATTGGCACATTCATTTCAATAGATACAAAGATACACAGTTGTTATCAAGATTTCTATTTAGCAGGTAACTTTTACTTTACTGTAAAAAGAGAGATTCAAAAAGGTTCTCAACGCATGCACAATAAATATTTGCAACCAGCAAATCTTGTACCAACACCTTGAATTAAAGTGTCAATCACATGCACGTTTTAACAAATAAAATAATACTAGAAGAGTGGCATGTAAATTATCGAGCTCTGTGATGAGTATGCATATCCCTTTGCAAATTGCTAAAGATAAGATGGAAACCATGCATATAAGGAAATTTCTTCCGTTTGTGATATCTTTGAAATAAAAATCAATCTTACAATATACTTTGTCCTTCAGTAGAATATGTACCACAAAATTACGATGTGATACTTTGCTGCTGATTTTGTTCGTTTATTAGCACTTTGTAGCGCTACGGGAATCTTAACAGTACATATTATGTACCATTACATATTTATATGTATGTCATATATAAAAATATTTCAATACTATGTTTTGTGGAAAACTAAAGTTACGGAAGGATTATATGCACTCTTTATACTTCCGCTCCAGCTTAGAATTACTTTCTCTTTCAAAAAAGGGAAATGGTTTGAATGTAAACATATACCACATTAATATTTTCAGTATAGCATTGGTATATCCTTCTACTATGCAAAATGTGTTTTCCCTTTCTACTAACAATAAGCAAGTATGTCAAACTATGGACAACTTATTACTATTACTTGTGAATGTAACCTGTTAGAGCGTGGACAGTGGAGCAATAATAGCATTATATGCTCTACTTATATTTCCTACATTTAATAGAATGCAGTTGAATAGTGTGTGCGTTGTGTTGTGCTCACTTTGATCATACATGTTGCAAATGCTTTCTTTTTTATAGCTATATCATTGTGTGGCTAGTGCAGTGAACAAAAGAGAAAATCTTGAATGCATTGCAGCTTGTCGTCTCCTATACTTATGTGATTTGGTTTCCTTTGTTATAATCGGTATAATATTATATGTATGGATATAATATTATGTTTCTTCCTTTGTCCTTTTTCTTAATACTGGAGTAGATATAGCAATCCTTCCTTATGTACTATTCTTATACTAAAGTCTAGTGCAGTGCAGTTCAAAGCCCTAGAAACTGAGCTGCATGACAATGCAATGTAATGACAACTTGAGTCCGGCAAAGTATTTAGAAGTAATAGTTGGTTAGCGAGCGGCTGGTCTGGTTTGGTATGGCTTTAGGGAATTCTTTTCTTGTTCTGGTGGCTTGACTGGGCTAGACTAGAAAAAGGAAATAGAATGATTGCAGAGGATTTAGTAGAAGTAGAGCTATAAAAACAGGAAAGGAGTTTCTTGTGGTTCTTATTCTTTCCAATTATGAGCCTTTTACGGTGACATAATTGGCTCCGTTCCCCGCGCGACTCCAGTTTGACCACCCTTTCAATTTCCTCTCTTCTTTCTCTCTGACCAACATCTTAAATATATCTATATACACCATTGTATGTACATATATATGTTACATAGCTACCTAAAGATGTAGGTACTTAAATGCTATTACGCCCTTGTCCTTATACTACTTAGTTTTCACGTACATATTTTTTGCTGTATGGAAAGAAATTTTTTCCTATTCCACAGCAAATGCTTACAACAATAGCATTCATTTTGCCTCGTACATCCTTACATCAGCATTATTTGCGTTACAGTCAAATCTATTTTATTTGGCGCATGTATGGATTGTAATGAAATGACTAATGAATTAGATAATTAATTTATATACTGATAGGTATTGCACAGGAAGTTATATAACTACTATTGTATGCATATTTAAGGTAGCCAGACTGTCCTGTAATAGTTTTTCCTGTGTTCACAAAGGAAATAACTATATCTACAACTAAGAAAATAAAACTTTTGTAAGAGACAGACATAAGATGCACGTGAAAAAAGTCAGGATACTTTGTTAGAACCATACATTCCGTGAAGAATAGACTAGCTATGCAGAGATAAAGATAAACAGAGGCAGAACTGAATACATAGTAATAATGCTTTACAGCTTCTTTTTATAGATTCTCTTCGCTGAAGTGGACGCGACGAGACTTGAGTTGAAGTGACTGGACGACCGAATTGGACACTGAACTGGACCAGCATTCTTTTTCAGGCTTAGGTTTTGACGGTGGACACGGACTGGACAAGAATTCTGCCTAATACGCACTATATATGCTGACTATTACTGAGTATACAGTATACAGATGCTATGCCATTTCATTTCCAAGAAAATTCTTGCCGCTTTCTAGGCATACACCAAATGTCATTCGCGTATATATTTGTACTACTGTTTACACTGCTACTTATTTTGTAGGATGTTTTGAAATACTAGGATCCAAATCTTTATGAGAAAGAGCCTGAAGCATTATATACAAAGTTAGCATTTGTGGAACTCCATGTTGTATTGGAACAAACTGAGAAACTGCAGCCTAATTATGCGAATCCGAGTTCATTTTAATGAAAAGAGAAAATGCAGTGTGTGTAATTAAAGTGTACTACATAGTTTGGATTGACCCACAAAAAGTATTAATCAATTAATTGCAAACTAAGCTGATAATTAACAAAATCTGATAAAATTGATAGTTTGGATTAATCCAAACAGAGTACATAGTAGTACATGTATTTGTGTATACCACCAAATATTTAACCAGTATTCTATTTATAGTGAGGAGAATATCAAAGTAATGGGCAACCAAATGCTCACAACACTGAAGTGTGTTTAGTTTTCCATATGTTAGTTGTTTCCATATATATTTAGGTATTAGTTTCTTTCTCCATGCATGCACAGAACACCAGGGACCAGCAGGAGTAAACATTCGTATGGTAAAATGTTTTGTTTAACCCAAAAGCTCGACAGACATAAGACTAATCCAGGAAAGACTGGCCACCATTGAATTGTAGGTATAAGTATTTACAATTGTTTACACATACACACATGTGTGTACACATATGATTTACTTTACATGGTCACATTAGTACCTACATACATCCCAGGGAACACAACCTAAAATCAAAAGCCAGCCCGTCTAAATAAGAAATTTTCAACCACTATACTAAAGATATAAAACTCTCATTTTCATTACATTACAAAAGATACATTAGAGATATTGAAGTGGAGGAGTGTTTCATTTGCAAAACACGATACACGGATACACCATACATCTAGAAGACTTATCACTTATGGGTAAGAGCTGCAGTTATAGTATCCATATCCATACAGTGAATAGTTGGTTTAGGTTTATTCTCTGGCTTGTTGTTAGTTTACATTCTTACTTAGGATAATATAGGTGGAAATCCATCTGGAGTTATGTGTATGCTTACTCGGGTGTGGTGTGCCTTCAATGAATTTGCTTACACTTTTGCGGATTGAGCAGACTTTCCATTGGATACACAAAACACACATTGCTATCGCTTTCCCTAATAACCTCACATCCACTCTACTCTTTCATATAACAGTTTTAGTTTCTCCTTAGTTTCATGTGAAATCCCACCATTCAAGATTCTCGCATTATTTACGAACGTCTGTGCAACTTATACTCAGATATAAGTAAACCTATTCCGTTGGATCAGATCAGAATCAACCTAAACAACTAAAGTACATACTAACGATAAGTAGTAGAAAGTCTCGATCTCTAGCAATGCAATTCCAAAGTGAAGCCTTTACTTATGGCCACGTAGTGTACTTCATATGTACGTAACGTTCTTACTCATATAAATAGTAAGTATACTATTTATCTAAAGCTAGTACATATACTTATGTATGTGTGCACTATTGACTTTGGTTGCTCAGCTCCGATTAGACATTAGGCACACAGCACAGATGGTTTTAGTTGTGTATTCAGAAATAGATAAATACATTTCCCTGCTATTTAGGAGCTCTAGCAATGCACAAAGCTGTTATGTTCAATTCAATGTTTGCTTCTTCTGCCACCAAAGCTACAGCTAAAGGAAAGATGGCAATAGAATCAGATCCACCAAGCGAATCGACCCTCGAAACTTTCATTAATCTCTCCCTCCTACTATATTGTGACTTGTATGTTATGTTATGTCTTGTTATGTTATGTGAGTAAGAGTAGGTAGCTATTTGTGCTATATATGTCTTGGAGATATTTAAGGAATTACTTATCTAGTACTGTACATATATAGTAGGTTATACTAACAATTCTATTGATTTGTCCTGTTTCTTTCCTGCTCTCTTTTCTTTGCTCTGAACAATTGGATACGCCTACAATCCGCCAATTAATTCTTACCTGACCTCCTTGTTTGTATACTGGCTTGGTTTGGCTTATGGCTCCCTTCCCTCTAAAAGAGTGTCAAGTATCTCCCATCTCGGCTAACTAGACCGGAACAAAACCATCATTGATCTCAACCGGTATCACTTTCCCTCTGACTATTAAACTAAACCCTTTCCTGATACAAAATAGGATACATGCTTATAACATTAAGGCTGTTCATTATATCCTCCTCTGTAGCATATTCTTAATCCACAAGAGACATTGCTATTATTACTTTCTAGGTAGTGGGTAGCTAACTAGCTGCCTAACCTAATAAATATGGTGAACTTACCTGCAGACCTAAGCTACTATGCCGTACCTTGGTGAGACAGTAGCTTTGGGAAATTAAAATTCTTGCGTCTTTTATAAGATATAAATGCAGTTAAGCAATTTCAACAATCATTGAAACGATTCCCGGACAAAATCTCGCATTGACAAAATCTCACACGCTGCATTGGAGAAGTATAATCAAACCCAACAAATTAACTACAAGACAAGTAAATTGATTATACAAGATCAATTTATTAATAATTTTAATTGTTTATTGTATTATTTAAAATAATGTTATTATTACACTTATTTATTATATATTATATATATATTTCATTGAACCAGCAGAGAGACATGTACTAAGCATGCATAGATATAACTATATGCGAGAGATTTTGCCACACGAGAGATTTTGTCCTATTACCATTGAAACATTTTTGGGGATTTAATTTACACGCTAACAAAGATGGGAATTTACGATTTTATTTTACACTCATGCATAAGTAGCAGGTGCCCCTGTATACTATTTATTGTAAAATACCGTTGTGCTCCAATGTCCCACTACTATGCATGTTTATGTAGATCCAGAAAAAGTAAATATGTATACAGTTTACATTGGATATCAAACTGGCTAATCCATGGAACATACACGCACATATACAGTATTATAAGCATATCCAGGATTAGGAATTAATGACTGGTTGACGCATTATGAAGTTATAGTACTTGTTAAGCCATTATATGGTTACATAGCGCCTGATTCATAATATACCTTCGTAATTACTGACCTATTTATCGTGAGTGTAAAGAATCATGTCATTTTAGTAGCAAAAGTTTGAACTGATGCGGAAGAAGTACTACCCACACGCTACGAACTTATGTTATATCAGGCTCAAATTATAAGAATGTTACACAACACGTTGCTAATTGATGATTAGTACATACATAGCTTGTGTTTAATGAAATATCTGTAGTCGTCAACTCCCATGATAATAAATATTTATGTTGGAAACTGCACTTTGTTTTCCTTCGAAGTTCGACCTACCGTTATATACCTAGATTTAAATATAGGTATGTTGTGTAAAGCCAGCTGCTGCCTTTTAAAGAAAGGACACTAAATGGAAGAGAAAGTATTTTGATATACATTGTAATCTCTGTAATACACTACTAGGTATATTTGTATCACGAACCAAGTCATATACCTATATAAATGCAAACAGATAGAAAACAATACAGAGCAAATACAATGGCCTTGTCGTCTGGAAAAGCCAGTAAATAGTATGGGGGACCCACTGGGATCAAATGTCAGCAAATGAGGCACCCCGCCAAGCATTATTAGTGCGTTAAGAGTCCTACACCCGAACTAACAATGCTGTCAACTTTCCCTCTCATCTCCCAGCTTCTCTTTCCTTGTTGCTCGACTAACTAACTAACAAGTATACTCTTATTAGTAGTACGTTGTACTACAAAAGTCTAACTTGATTTCTCTTCGCTATATGAATCTGGCTTGGTTTCATTTTCCTTTTGTCTACAGATTATTCCTTTAATTTTCCTTTGAAAAGGAAATGGTTATTAAAGATATACTGACTAAACAAACCATATAGTTAATGCACAAATTATTAAATAGATAAAGTTAGAGAGCGGGTCAGACTAGGTTAGCCCATTAACTATAATACACCACATATTAGGTATCCACATACATACATAGTCATATCTTTGTTGTTTTGAAGAGATCAATTAGGAAAATAAGGTACTTTACAATTTGAATTGTATTATAGTAGTTACGTAAGGTTAGGTAGTATATACATACAATGAAGAACGGATTTGGAATATAATAGGCCACTAAGCTGATAAGCATAATGTGTAAATATATCCTGGTTTAGTTTCGGTTGTACGGAAGATTGTTATATGAATATGAGACAAGTCGAACAACCATTGAGAGAAGAATTGTGTTCTTCTCTGTAGGACATTTACATCTCCATTTTATTCCATACTGAGATTGATCGCAGTTCACATTAACTATTCTTAAATAGATGACGTTTTATCATAACTCCAGGATGTTAGCAAATAATAGAAATAGATTACACACAATATCTGTAATGTTCAAACTATTAATTGCATGTTTTGGCTCAGTGTGTGAGGTTGTTTTATTGTCAAACCCAAATATCCTTATTGCTGTTCATATGAAGACAGAAGAGAAATGTGTCTAGCTCTAGCAATGTGTAGATATGTTCTATACTGACAATTTTAATGTACTTTAATGAGTGCTGATGAAAGAAATACGCTTTTTCTAACAACTAATTTATACATTTATATAAATATTTACTAAGTATATACCTAAATAAATCGAGGTAAGTACACTGGTGTATGTGGTGTGTAGTGAAGAAATGTATTAACAAATAAATAGGTTGCACTCAGAAAATAAATAGAAGATGAGATGAGGTGAACCGAACAAAATTCAGTTGAGTATCTCTTTCTCCTAACAGTTTGTCACATATTGCATGGGTAAGATAAGGTTAGAGTACTTTACAATTACCCCGTTTACTTGGTTTTGCTTTGGTTATGTACATATAATTGTTTGTATGTAGTGTTTCTGTATTTGATACCCTTGTAATGTCTAGTCGGTTCGGTTTCCGTATTCTGTACATTGCATTTTGGTAGTTGGGTTATGTGTTTGTGGTGTGGCCTGGCCTGGTAGAGAAGTAGAAGAGTGACGGCGGGTTAGTCACGGGAGAGTAATAATAATGCTCCATGGGACTCTTTCCCATTACCTTTCCATGTTTACATCAACCATACAACTCCCCTTTGTTAACTAACTCTCCTGACTTATTTCCTTGCTAATTCTACGCTTTTCAATAGCAACTTGGGAAAATTGTCCTCCGTTTTCCTCTCGCGTGGAAAATTACTGGAATTACTTATCGTTAGTTATTTATTTCAGGTAGGAGTCGCCCGCCTAGTTATTTCATTTAACATATCTCTCGAACTCTCCCCTGCTAACCTAAACATTAAATAGGTAGTTGATGCTGATAACTACATCATTCATCATTCTTAAACACGTGAAATAAAGTAAACGACCAATTTGTATTCAATTCAGTGTCATTATATAGTAATATTTTATTTATTGTTTGTTGCAGTAGTATCCAATTCGGTGTAATTAAAACCACAGATTTACGTAGATGCACATTGTACTGATTAAAGATTGAGATGATTATACTTTAGAAAATAAGGTTACTATTATTTACAACCTGTTCTTAGCTTACAAGCCGTAATAAACCATTGCAAGAGGGCTTTAGGAAAGTTTTTAGGTTCGGCAAGATATTTCCTCTCCCACTTGAAACCAGGTTCGAGGTATGTATGTCCCACCAATGCGTCCAGCAAGAGGTCATGGCGTTGAGTATGACCTGTTAGTATGCTGGACGTACGTTCATGACTTTTATCATTCCATTTAATTTTTTGAATTTTGGATCCAAAATCAACACAAACATAATATAAGTATCATTATCCATTTATGAATTAGTTCGTACGTGGACTGTCAGACAGAGACCAATTACTAATTGGAAAAATCCACAATAGAACAAAAAATAATTTTTCAATTAATTAAACGGTAATCTTAAGTAAGGATGTAATTATCAACATTAGCCTTAATAAGGATTATGGAAAGGATCATTTATATCTAAGCATAAACCAAATATTAAAATCTAATTACCCTACTCGTAAGACTTATTATTTGTATGTACGTACATTGTAAACATACAAGATGAAACATTATTACTGTTCACGTTGTACTTAATAGGCCAAAACGGTTATGTTCACAATTGCATAGGTATTTTGTTCTTTACGGTACCTATTACGTATAGGTATATACAATAGATACTACTATCCTGGAGTGTAGTGTAGTTGTAGATTGAGAAGATATCTAGGTTTTAGAAAAGATTTAGTTAGAGTCAACAAAACTAAGACTTTGTAAGTCAGTAAGAGTGACTAAAAAGGTAAGAATGTGTTTCTGTTTCGCTTATGTAAAAGTGTGGAGAAGATAGGAGTCTGCGTCTCCGGCTTGTGCCTTTACTTTACACACACATACACACAGAGTACAATAGAGTAAGAGTTAGAAGGAGTATAAAGTTGGTTTTGGACGTATTGAGAAGCGGAATGGAAACTTAGGTACTCAAGTTAGAACTGAGAGGAGTACATACAGTAGTACCACTAGTATATCTCCAGATAGCTCTAGGTAGTAAACTAAAGTATGTTCTGTACAGAATATGTGAATGTAGTGTAGTTAGCGTTAGTGTGTGTTGGAAGACTGAAGAAGAGAGAAAGCGTTGAGTTGAGCTCAACGTATCTTACATCTCGGCTGGCTTGCTTGGATTTTCATTTTCCGATCGGCATCTCTCACTTGGCTTGGCTTGGCCTGGCATGGTCTGGCTTCCACTCCACTATACCACACACACCAAGGAACCACCACACCATAGCACACCATGCCATGCCACGAAAGAACACACTCTTGCCAATTCCAAGCCAACTCCAACTTGTATATCCGCACAAGGAACGGCTGAATGTTCCTCAGTTGGGTTCCAATGCTCCACCATACCATAACACTCTCCTGTTCTTCTCTCTTAAAACTAAACTAAATAACCAAACCACCTCCACTCAAGTAAACTAAACTAAAGTAAAGTATATGTCTTGTTTTATTCTTCTTCATTTCAGTTAACCGCAAAACTGCTTCCTGCAATTCTTCAATTCAATTCAATTCAATTCAATTCAATGTTGGATTTGGGAAGGAGTTGTGAATTACTGCACTTAACTGTTATTATGTGGGTAAAAGAAGCAGAGCGTGTCAGATATTGTTTCCAGATAAAAAGGAGAAATAATAGTGTTGACAAGTTATTTACCTGCTGAGACATAGAAGTTACTTATACCTATACAGTTAAGCAAACTGAGACTCTTTCTCTAACAAACATAAACATGTGATAGAGAAATTGTGAACAAGTATTAATTATATTATGTATATTATTATGGCTCTTGTTTCTGTAACCACACCACAGAATATTACATAGTAAGGGCCATTGAACTGAAATGGAAAGTTTTGGGAAGCCAAATAAACTGCGGCCGGGTTGAGTTGACAATTAATTAGTTAATTAGAAAGAGCGAAGAAAGGAGATTCGCAGAAAATTAAAAAGCTGAGCATTGCTCATTAAACAAAATTTGTGTGGATTGTTATTAGTTTATTAGTTTTTATAGTATATTATTGTATGTACTTACTATCTGGAAGTATTTATATATGAATGTAGGCACTAGACTAGAGTTAAATTAAATGACTCACTTTATGCAAGCCGGTCTCTAAATTCTGTCTCATAGTATCTCGGAATGTAAAGTTTACGTAGATTTAAGTATTTAACCATTTAACAACTATGTGAGATAGGGATACTGTACCTCCTAAAGTTGTAAATTGGTTTGTTATAGTGGTTGAACCACTTAGTTACATACAACTTACCTCAGCTGAACTCAACTGAACGGAGAATGGCTTGAGAAAAGTCTGTGTTTGTGTGTGATGTGAGAATAGGACTATAGCTAGTAGCTAATAACGTAACGTAAGCGGGTCTTCTTGTGGAAAAGGGTCATAAAAGTAAAACTAGAGCTATTATTAGCAGAAAACACCACCATACAACCAAACCACATCAAAAACACTTTGGCTCAACCAAGGCAACTAAAGCCAAGCTACGCACAGGAATCAACCAACAGGGATGTTTTCTCAAGATGTCTATCAGCCACCCTAACTTTTCTCTAATGTGCCTAAGATGGCCTGATAAGACTCCTGAGAAGAACTTTATCATAAATTATGCTAGTCCTCTCACTCTGACCGCAAACAATCCACAAAGGGAATATCAAATACTCACTAACTTTCTCTAGCAATAAAGTCCAACTATAACCTCCATCTCAAGTCCAAATCACCAACACCAAACCTTTACTTTCTGTACAACCTTAATGCAACGTACTAGTACATGTGTATATAAATACATACGTATTAACTGTGTTATACTTGTGCTACGTGTACATACTCTTAGGGTTCAGTGATACACAATATACACTACTGCACACAAATCATCTCAAGTGTGTAAACACTTTATTAAGTCATTTCCACTCGAATACAGATATTGAACAATTATATAACTGTACTTTACATTCACAGTTAAATAACCAATTCTTATTGATTCCATAACTTCACTATATATTTACTTTACAAAATATAAACCTTCACTTTTCCGGATAATTTGTGAGTTACCTAATACTAAGTGGGAATGGAAGGCTATATAGGATTTATACTTGCATTCCTTGTACCCCTCACACTGTTTATTGCCGGTAAGTCACTGTCATTATTTAATTTATAATAAAATAAATAATTATAAACACTTTAGCTCTGTAGTTGTGTAAATTGATTACTATACCAAACACATCACCATATTACCATACTGAGGGTGTAGTACTCAACAGACAAGTTTTATAAACATTAATTAGTTTGACTTTGGTTAGTGTGTTAGTACTAGAATGGATGACAAGTGGAAATAATTAAAAAGAGAATTTGGTAATATTAACATGTCTAATAAGAAAATGAGATGTAGCATACACGAATACTACATTTTTTTTGTATACCAAGTCGCTAGTGCTAATGAACTAAGAGTAGTAAGTTATAAGAATTGTGTAGTATCCATAACTAGCTTGAGTTGAGTGTGAAATTTTTAGCCACTTTTCTTTTTAAGAAAAGAGTGAGTAGAGCGAGTACATATAGAGGATTGGATCTCGAATTTGGGGACAAGAGGCTGAGGCTGCTGGTTGACAATAGTTAAGAGAGGGAGAATTCTTTTGAGTTTGGGTTCTCTGCTTGAATTACTTTAGTGGGGTTATTACATTAGATGAGGTAGTGAAAGGCACTTAGTTAGATCCATACGTCAAAGTGGAGAAAGCATATTTTCTTTTACACGCTGGCTGACTAACTTATAGTACGTAGTCGACTAGAGTTCCTCTGCTGTTCTGTTCTGTTTAACTTATTCTCTCTGCGGGAACTCTCCATGTGAAAATAAAGTGAAAGCAAAGAGATGTCTATAAAGCACACTTTAGCGTAATATTTATGTATCTTACATAGGAAATAGAGTGGGAATAAGAATAAATACCTATAAGTACAAATATAAGCAGGTAGTAGATACTAGATACCTATACACTAAACTATTATATAATATTTACCTCCTTATTTCTAAACATAACACAGTTCATAGTTCATATGACATTTAGTTGATGTAATATGTGTATCCACTATAGTATATTGTGTTGCTGCATAGCTATAGTAAAGGAGAAATAAGGAGAAAGGCTCAAAGAGAAAGTCCTTGTGAAAGTCACATCATAAGTAAAAGCCAAATCTAGAAAAGGAACATAACTGTGAGTAAGTGAGTGAAGGAGCCAGTTGCTCTGTTATGTCCTTCTTTTTCCTTTTCTCTATTATATTATAATGCTTTATACTATTTGGGATTGCAGCAGTTATATCTCTGAACTATTATGGCATGGTAGAGTGGTAGCGTCTAGTGTACTGTAGTGAGTATTATCACTAGTGACTTGAGTTGACTTAAGTTGAGTGAGAGAAAGGCGGAGAGTGGGTGGCCTGGCCTGGTCTGGCCTGGCAATAGTAGTGGTTACGAGTAGGTATATATTATTCTCTGTTATTTAGTGCGGACGGATACTTACTTATGTACTTCTTCCTTTCATTGTACATAAATACACTTTAGTGTAGTCTGTAGTAGTAAATATATGGTAGAGTGACTATAAATGCAGTCGAGAGTTGAGTTCATTTGACATCAGTTTAGTTCAGATGATGTGAGCCGAGAGGAAAAGACGAGAAATCTGAACAACTCCACACCAAGGCAATATAGTATGTAGGCATCCTATACTATTATGTACCTACAGATATGTATTAAAGAGAAGATAGACATAGAAGTGTAATGTAATGCAGTGCAGAAGAGCAAGGAAATGAGTAAGACAGAGAAGTCAATGTGAATTCAAGTAAGAACGCCAAGGAAATTCTAACTAAGTGGGAGCATAAAGCTTTATTTAGCCTCGACGTTGGCCTTAGACTGTGCCGATTGTGAAATTAGTGCTGATGGTGATGTGATGGGATGTGATTGTAACGACGAAACAGCTTTCTCTTGCTCTTGGCTTCCTTTACTACTCTCTTCTTCCTTATTCTTACTCTTACTCACCATCACCGACTCATGTTTGCTTTCCTCTGGTTTCCCTTTAGTTAACACACTGACTGAGCTAAACTGAAATGCCTCCTCTGTTTCAACTTCAACTGACTTTCTTCTTCTTACTTCTGCTTTACTATTTAGACAAACTGGCTTCATAGACTGTTTGTAGTAGTTGTGTTGTAATGTACACAAAAGAATACTTATGTGCATACTTATTTACTTATCGAACGAGAGACTTTATGTGTGTATACAGTTTACTAAGGCATTTAGAATGTGCTTAGTAGTACTAGTAAGGTTATAGTTATATCTGTACTCCAAACCAGCAACTTTATTCGTCTAGACTGAAGCTAACTGAGGTTAAGCCTTAAAGCTTAAGCTTTAAGTTCCTCATTCTCTAATCTTCTCTCGTGACTGAATCCGTTCTGGTGAGAACTGTTGAGTTGTGAATGCCGAGCTAAGTACTTAGTGGCTATTATTTCTATGTCGACTCCAAATGAATTGAATGTTAGACCTATACTCTTATTAAATGCTCCTTTATAGTGATAGCGATGTTTTATTCTAAAGTACAATACTCTATTGTGCCAGTGGGTATTAGTGTATGTAATAATAATAAATATTTCTCAAGAGTTCATTCTACTAGATTCTTTTAATACTTAACTTAGGGAGCCAATGCTATGCTACGCTAGGCTCTAGATACTACTGCAGCATTAAAAACTACACCAAGGCGAAGCCAATTTTACTAGAGAAATGTTTCCATCTTTCTGCAATAAAATAATCTGGTTGGCTTTTTTTATTTTATACTAAACTTCCCTTTCCTTTCGCCTTTTATGCATGTACATACCTACTTTAATGTATATGTCGAGTTTGCTATGCGTTTTTATGTAATGTACATACCTGCAATAACTCATTGGATGGTATTAGTGCTCGGAGCTGGCATTAACTGGCATTTATTTATTATGCAAGAAGCACATTGAATTTTCTAGTATATTTCTGCTGAACTTGAGACGAGAAGGAGTTTTATTTTATACTGTAAGATGTATGAATGCAAATCTATAATAATTTGCACCAGGGAGACTTTTATGCTGCATTTGCTGTAGGGACTACTATTTCCTTCTGCATGTCATGGCTAAGATAAACTCTTGGGATTGGATGGTGGAGGCAGTTTTTATTCTGACTTGACTTGGCTTTGACTCCTGTTCTACATTGATGCTTCATGTATATTTATACATTAACATGCAGTTAACATTGCATCGGAAAGGAAAAACGAAATTCAGTCAGTAAGAGTGGCACTACGGAATGAGTGTAGTATTTATTTACTATAATTTGATCTGAATTAAATATAAGTTGTTAGTTTGCTAGTTCCACGAGGACTAGTTGTAAATACGTGTTAATCTTCATACTATCGACAATAATGTACTTTTACTTGCATGTATAGGTAGTGAATGCAGTATCAAATGTAATTCATCATAATGTACAAAAAAGTAAAGCTCATGTAAATTTTTTACATTTCGTGCTCATGTGCTCACACTTATAATAG
Source organism: Tomocerus mixtus (assembly GCA_034694165.1). Taxonomy (NCBI): domain Eukaryota; kingdom Metazoa; phylum Arthropoda; class Collembola; order Entomobryomorpha; family Tomoceridae; genus Tomocerus; species Tomocerus mixtus. Next base: position 58,136 of record JAQFYC010000351.1, read on the forward strand.
AATGATCTTAATCCTATCATCCGCTCCCAAGGTTATAGGCTACAGAAAATACGCAGAAAAATTTTCTGCAGTGGAATAGAGACGAATTGTGTTCATAAATTTTTACAGCAAAAGTCATAATGAAGTGACGGGAGTGGGTGTATTAATTTCATTTCATTGTTTAATCCTTTCGGACTGTATTCTCGTGTTTGTCTGCAACTCTATGAACCTGTTGGCTGAATGCGTTTACTAGAGTACTCGTACTAATATATAGGAAGGCAGACTTCATGAAAGAATATAATGTTTGTCTCTTACAAAGTAAAGGCAAAATCCTTGTAAAAATATTATCCGAGAAACTGCATCGTCTGAGTGCAGTTCTCACATTAATATTGACTATCTCATTCTTATAAAGATTAGGTTACAAATCGAGGCTGCACTCGAGCTTATGAACATCCTGCTCTGTTCCTATAAGTAAACGAGTAAATAGATCTGCCATTCCGATCACAAAAAGTGATACTTATTACTCTAACTATTATTTACAAATAGACTCTCAAAGAGTGTTCTATGCAGCCAAACTCAATTTTGATGCCCTTTGTAGTGCATCACATCATATTAGAGCAATATTTCACTTACCACATACTTATTAGTATCTCGAAACATATTTTTGGTTGAACATTGTTTGTGCATGTTATTAAGTAGTAAATTAATATTTGATTATTATGCACACATTACATTATCTCTGCATACTATGCCAAATTTTGTTTTTCTGATCTTTGTAGCATGAGAATGAGCGGACTTATGTACGTACTGATATTGTGATATGATAGAGTTCGTGATCCGGTTTCTTTGTTGTGTTCGTTTGACCTGATTTACTTAACTGTGCAATAATAATAGGATTGTGTGCAAATTCCTCGGTTGTGGATATACTGTACCTAGGCAGTGTGCTTTATAGGTGATCTCTGTATTATATTATACTATGCATGCAATTTGCGTTAATAAATAGTTATGCGTACACTACAACATAAAACAACACAACAGCACACAAACTACTACATAGTAACGTATTATGTTGACTGACTGTCTGTCAATTTACAGTTTGTATCTATTTCAGAGTTTTGTAGAGAATTCTATTAAAATGTTCTATAGGACGTTTCCTTCCTTTGTAGTTTAGTGTGTCGAGTCAGTTGAAGAGAGGGAGAAAGCAGCAGAAGAGTCCGACATGGAAATAGGATGTTCTTTCATCATATTTTCACCCAGAGGGAATGTTATTAAAACCATATTCGCTAGCTAAATTAGTTTAAACACGTAGCTTATGGCTTATATACTTAGTACAGAACAAAACTAGTACATAAAGCTAAGTAACTAGCTGAGTTGAACTAGTTTCGGTTGGTTTTGGTTCTCTTTGTTAAAGTAGTACTAAAGAAGCATAATATTTATAAAATTGAAGGGAAACAAGTCCATTATAGGAGAAACTTCAACTCTTCTAAGTTAGGCACATATAAATAGAATTAGTCCCTGACGGAATCCTCGTACATATTTTTCTTCTGAGTGAGGAAAGGGAACTAAGGAACTGATTCAGTTTAGACACTATACAGAAGAGAAAAGAACTGTGGAGAGAAAATGAAGTTAAGTTAAGAAACGAGGACAGGACGGTGAGCAATTTGGAAGGAAATCACAATCACGGCCAGACGAGTAAAGGAAATGGAATAGAAAGAAAGTAGCAATGTAATACTTTTCCTTCATTATTCAGTTTTTCTAATAGACATCATTCCCAAACTCCTAAGTAACTGAGCTTAGCTCATCCAATTTCTTTTAAGAGCCATCACAATTGTTTTTTAATTGTTTGATATACTTATACTATTACCATCAATGCATACAATAGACAAGTGAACATTTATTTCATCAAATTCAACAACTCTTATCCGATAAATCGGAGTTATTCAAATTCACTAACAAACTCAATTCTCAGGTATAGAAACTGTAGGAGTTAAGTGAAAGCTTATGGAACTCGTAATGGCATGTTTTTAGGACATTATTTTAAAATTAATCCTAAATACCAATAAATACTATAAAAAGTATTCCTACACGCAGAAGTGTTTATGCTACCTGCTTGGTTTGGATGTAAAATATTCCAGTACCGAAAAACGACAATGGATGTAAGGACTTCCCATAATACTTAACATGGAAAAGAACAATAATAAGAACGCCATTTTTTCACTAATTGCTTCTGAGAAACTACTTGTTAGGAATTTTCCAATTTAAAAATTATTTATATGTAGTATGTTTCCTGCCAATATCCTAGTAGTTCTAGAAACTGGTTCACAATTTTTAAAAAGAAAATTATTAGAAATGGGCAGTTAAATGTACACGTTATATTTATTATGTAGAAGCAGTTTAATTATGTTAACTGAGATGCTAATACAATACTAATTGTATATAGCACTATGTAGTAATGTACTACTTGAAATGTTTAACGCTGTGGGGCTACATTTTAGCCCACCATATTATGTAAATGTCTGCCCGTTCGTCCGTTAGCACGATAACTATACCTATACCGATCGCACAGACTTAGGATGATGAAACTTGGCGTACAACATGTCCTTATGATACCTAGGAACCCTATTGAAAAGGACCAAAATCGGTCAACTGATTCCTGACTGCTTACACCTTGTCTTCATTAAAAATCTGTTTTAGTTTTGAGGGACAACGAGCAACTGAGTAAAAAGAACTAAAAGTAAAGTGAGAGTCATAAAATGTCTAAAACGTAATGTAAAGTAAAAGCAAAACTATTCTGTTGATTCTGTAAGGTTGGGATATGAGTGTTAGCACATAAAGATGAAGAAAGTGCCGTGGTGGGGCATGCTTTTGGTTTGGCTTCTCTTTCACTAAAATAAGGTTTGCAAGAAAATGTAGGTTTTTACTCTGTTACATAGTTACAAAAGGATAAGATGAAGGAGAGACGCATTAGATTGCTTTATACGTTACTCTCCTACATATTGCGTTGTTGAATGCCATGCATAGTTCTACTAGTCGGTTTCCCATGTACCATGCTTTCTATTATGCCATTGAATTTCAGAGTTTTGAGGAGCAAGCCTCCGCGTTACTTACTTACTATGGCCTACTATGTAGCTCTACATACTTTAGTAAAGGATCTACTCTATTCTGTTGTTGAATTCAGGTTCAGATTCGTTCAAAACTCAGTCACTCACGGTAGAAAAACTACGACGGTTTTCATTCCACCTTTCTTCGTTGGTCTGTTGGTTGTCTCCGTGTAGGTTGGCAATGGCAAGGCTTTTAGGGTTCCATGTTAAACTATGTTATGGGTAATTCCGTGTGTAAGGAGACTTTTGAGGCAAGGTAATCTAAAGCTATTTTACACGTAGTCTCATGTTCAGCT
>JAQFYC010000352.1:0-61437 GCA_034694165.1 Tomocerus mixtus
CGTTTATTTGGAAAACATGGAATAATGCCTGAAAGGGAAGGGCTTTTGTATAATATTTCTCATCTGCAATATTTAATTTTGCTCACCTTACCATATATACCTACAGTTTTATTTTATGCTCAAGTGCCTCTCTACATTCGTAATATAAAATCACATTGTTCCATCCATTACAACAAACTCTATCATTCTCTATCATCTATATAAATTAATCTTTGCGTGTACTCGTACTGTAGTGTAAATAGAAAGCAACTTTTGGAATCTCTGAGACTGAGCATTTGAATTTGAACATCGTATCTTAAAATGCAAAAGCAAAAGCAAACATGATTGTCCAACTGGAATAATACCCTTGTATGTACAGAATTTACAATAATAGCAAAAGTTGTGTACTGTACATGTTCACAGGGCCCAAACCAAACGCAAACTCAAGAGTCAAGAAGAGGTAAGGCGAATATTTAATGGAGAATAATATTATTATTATGTATGTAGCTATGTGCGTAGCAGCCAGCCATCAAGCACCTTAACTACTAAAACACAGCAAAATACAGAACGCCTATAGTGCGAGAACTGGTTTCCTCATTAGCCAACTCTGGACTCTTTTACAAGAGAGCTCCGACAAAATATGTATTATGTCCGTGGAGATGAACGAGTCAAGTGAGGAATACTGCATGCAGAGTCCACGTACACTAATACTTCATCTTTTACCTTATTAGAGATTGAACAGACATACAGACCTTTCATTCATTCCCATCAACCAATGCAATGCCGTGCAGTGTAATTTAATGTATAGTGTAATCTTCTGTAAATACACGAATATAAATATTACACACAAGACACAACCTTCTGCCTTGTAATAGTCTACAGTGATAGTGGATTTGCAAAACCTAACACTAACACTAACCGAAAGGTAAGTAAAGTAAGTAAATGAAAACTGTTAAAGTCTGTCCAACAACATACATAAGCTTTACAAGTCTTCTGACTCTTGTAAGTAGTAAGTATATGTTATGTGATGTGCTCACTTAAACTTATCTCAAATTCCCATTGCAGAACATGCATATATTTTATACCTATGCGCTATGTGCATTACTTTACTAGATGAGATTATATTATAGAAGAAGACAATAGAAGAAACTGCAAAGAAAGAACAGAACAGGCTTGTATTGTAATATTATTGCATGTAGACAGGAGAAGAGGAGAACTCGTCCTTATTGTTAGTCGACCGTGTCGTCGGCACGGCACTAAACAAACACAAGGCGTTTTTACAACTTTTCAATGAGATACACTCTTTCCTGTCAAAATGCACACTACAGATAGGAGATAGCAATAGCACCATTTTCTAGTATCTTTCTTCCAGAGCAAACACTATCAACTATCAACTATCAACTATCCCTGCCTTCCAATCCAATCCAAACTAGTAACATAAATTAAAAGTCTATGAAACCTAATATCTACGCTACAAATACAATAAGCAGTACATAATAAAATGGATAGCTATACAATAGGTTCCATAAGCCAAATCGTGCAGAATCAAGTTACTTAAGTATCTGTACCTACACTTTTAACGAACAAATACTAATCCGCAAACTTTCATTGTATTGCGTATACGTACACGAAATGTAAAAATAGTGTGCAGAATGTACACATTTTGGTTATCAATGATCTATTCACACAAAGTTCTAGCAATAACTAAAACAATAGATAAGAAGGTTTTACACTCAGATGGTGCCTGGTGTGGTGAGGTGATGTTATTAAATATAAATAATCTGTAATCAAAGGTAGATGCGTGGATATTTATCTATTTAATTGTATATCCTATTCTAAAAGGGTAATAAATATACCCCGACAGAATACCCATGTATATAAAATGCAAAGGTGGATAGATATATTATAAATGTGTATTAAATATTTATTATTCAGACTTTAAATAAACTAAACCTTACTGTACCTATGTACATGCACATAGAATGTAAGTGTAAAGAATGAAAGGATCGCCGTTTGGTGAAGATTCCGACAGAGTCTTAATTGCACCTAATTGGTACGAGAAATGCAGAGATTCCATCAGAGATTGCGTCTAGGGTCCTTCATCAACTAACTCTGCACTTACTTTGCTTTGGTTTTATTTTGTTGGGGCTGACTGACTGGACTCAACTTCGTTTCGTCGGCTTTGACTTCTACTTCTTTACATGTAAGTACATATTACATATTGCTATGTACACAGGAGATACACACTTAAATACTCCGCTTCACCTTCAACTTCAATCCTTTCCTCACTCAACTCGTTCTTAAACTCATCATCATCATCATCATCAGTGTTTGTTTTGTACTTGTGCATCTAAAGTTGTATACCTACTACCTACTTAACATATACGACATACATGCATTGCTATGCTCATATTCTATGTAGAAGTATGTTTAGCATACAAATAATATTATAGTTATACAATAGTTACACTTATGTACATTTACGATTAGGTCTACGGCCTACATAACTACATACATATGTACATAACATAAGCAAAGTGCTTGTACTCTATTTAACGTGCCTAGAATGGATTTGACAAGGCTTGGCGGCTCCTCTTCACAGGCATGCACATCATCCGCCTTAATAACACACTTCACGCCTTTTATTCGCCACCTCTTGTCAATTCATTATCCCTCCATGCCCTAGTGTACATATACTTTTACCATTCCTACCAATAACTTCACTCTTACCCAAAATTATTACACAAAAACAAACTTTCCTTATCTGAAATACTGAATACGTGCTTATTACCTAGAGATATCCAAACAAACATAAAAAGGATGCGCTTACAAATGAAACTCTGAAATGTACACGCCAACAATACAGATACATACTGTATGTATGCATAGAAGCATTCACACTCATTAGATTAATTTCAAAGTCTGATATACTTAATTTCAAAGTTTTTATGTAGACATAATGGGAATCCTTAAGTATCTGTAGTAGGTAGATAACTAACTACTAATTACAGAATGATACCCATTTGCTCAGTGAGTCAGTTCAGTTTAGAATCCTAATGTTTATTGTTAGTTAGGTACCTATGTACATGGAGAAAATTCTTGACAATAAAAAGAAACATCCTGCCCCTGGAGCTTTGAAAATTTCCCGACAAATGCAGCAACAATTAAACTTTATCTCATAATAATATAATGCCAAATCGTAAATAAAGCACATCCGTCCAAAGTTTTCGCATACAAAAACTAAATTCGCCAATTAGGATGGTATAAACGAGTTACTAAATGTGGCATACGTATCAAAACGAATAAAAATATCAAGTGAATACAATTTACGAGTGCCGCTATGTGTTTATGATAATATTTTATGTATTTCTCAACACGGAGTGCATTGAAAGACCTCTAAAGCTTTTAGGTACGGTTAGTTTACAAAATAAACTTATAAAAGTATTTATAAATTGAAATTCCTGTGCTTAAAGTAAATTCATCTTAAGCGAAGAAAAATTGTGATAATAATATGGCAATTTGGTTGACTACGCGTGTGAAAGTTTATTGATAATGAGCGCGAGGCTATCTGTCAAAAGTTGAGCAATTCTTCCTCTAAGGTTAAACGGGCATCGCATCCTGCAATTTGTCTAGGGCTCCTGTGCCAGTAAACGCCTTCTCCTTCGTTTAATTCCATCAGACCGAGGGCATTATGTTCCTTTAGTGTACATACAACTACAACTGTATCTCTATAATATATACAAAGGTATAAATATGTGCCTTCTTCGTCCATAATATACAGATAGTACATAATGTATTTGTAGTTGAGAAACGTTTACTTAACATTAGTATGCTTAAGTTAGACAATGACTCTAGTGATTTAATAGGGGAGTCCGAGACAGGGGAAAAGTAAGTAGAGCCATAGATAATTCTGTTTGGATTTGTTTACCTTGGCACGACTAATAATGGGAAACAATCAAGAGAACAATAAAACAGAAGAATGGCTTAAGGATGACATAATGTACGACATAAGTATGCAAGAATAACATTAATACTACATAAAGATGAAAGAAGAAGAATGCAGACGTGTGGGATGCCTGAAATTCACATTCAATGGAGGTACGTACGTACTTGCGTACGTCAACTTACTTATTGTTACGTTCATTCTTCACCTATGCACATAGCTATATAATTGTACTATTCTTAATAGACTTGAGTTCCTTAAATGTTCTCCTGCCTTTTCCATTCATATACATATACATATACACAGGGTATCCCATAAATATTCGAACTAATTTAGGGATGGAGCCTGGCCTGGCTTGGCCTGCGATATATGAATAAGTCCGAGCCGCCAACTCATTCACATAATATGTATGTTCATACAAATATACTGAAATGTACTGCTGTGTCATATTGTTATTACTATACCATATACCATGGACAAGACAAGACACTCTCAAATTAAAGATAAGAATGTGGAGACCGGCATGGCAGGTGAATCAAAATACAGAGTTCATAATACTAATACATATTATAGAACGACACAAAGCGCATAGAAGATTACCCTCACATAAAATATATCGTCTGTATTACTCGCCTAGTATTGTAATGAAGAAGAAAAGGGTTAAGCTATTCAACGAGTCTAGTCTTACTACTTATGTATGTACATGCTCATATATTAAAACACAAATGTAAATATCTGTCTTCATTCTATTAAAATATACATGAAGTAACTATGCTAAAGTTCTATTGTATTTATAATAGTATCCAACTAGTACATAAGTACGAGTAACAAGATAATAACATAAATAGATAGCAGGGAATACCTACAGAACCTAACAGAATATACCCATTCGTGTCTTACATAGCTTAATGGTATTACTTACGTATAATAAGTATTAAGTACCTAATCAAATCATAAAGGATTCTCCGTGGTGGAAGGAACTCTTTGGTCTCAGCATGTAAGGTCGCCTTCGTGCCCTATCGGTATCCTTTCCAAACAATACAAAATACAACGTCTAGTCAAAACGGAGTGGAGTCCAAGTCTAACTCGACTGACTTGACTTGACTCGAGTGAATCCCTCGTAATTAATTGAAGGGTCAAACGGTAAATGTTAGAAAAACAAACTAGGGAATGCATTTGAATAAGAGGTTCCTTCATATTCACTATTTACACTACTCGACGTTATTAAGTACTTACTCCTTTCCTTTATAAAAGCTAAAATGCTTTCTATAATATGATATTTAAGGGCATAATGACTAATAATAAATTTTTAAGGAATGTATGAAATGTATTGTCTCAACCCTTATTCTCAATTCATATTATGTGAAGCATTCTCTCACATATTCATGCAAACAGTCCAGACAGAGATACTTAAATAATAATATATATCATACGAATTAATCAGTTAATCAGCTTGTACACATTCAAAAATCAATATATGCAAATAGTACAGTTTTTATTTTAAGGTTAATTTTGTCTCCAGCTACTATAACTCGGAAAACTATTTTCATTTTCTATTCTTTGTAAACCCATTTTCCTTTCGTTATTTTAGTATTATATATGCTTATGCGATATTATGTTAGTTAACAGACGATGGCCATCCTTCCCTTAAGGACTCCTTTCCATTTCTTACATAAATATATTACAATAACTATTCTCTCATGGCATGCGGCTACGGCTAGCCGTTTGGAATTGCGCTTAAGAAAAGGGATTACACGTATTTGAGTTCTAAATTCTCCTCACTTACTTAGCATTATACATATAATCATTCCTTAGAAAAGACAGACGCAATTCCCTCCCAACCAAAAGGAAAGGACAGGGTTGACATAACGAGCACACTTTATGAGCTCACCGTTGTTGAGGTTAAGTGCACACATTTGTCAGAGGCCTAAACATCTAAATTCTTTTTGCTTACAAACTTATAAATGTCTTCGAGGGCTGAGTAACTGTGCTATAAAGGACCCTTGACCAATTACTTACACTATACACCCCAATTTACAATAGAAAAATATTGTGACTTATAATTTAGCACGAACTACACTTTCCCTAAGCATTTATACACGCAATTTTTCCACTAATGAGAATATGTGTAAAGCCAAGAACTAACTGTTGTGCTTTCATATATAAAATGAACTAGTTTTGAGAATTTAGTCTCATTTTTGTTTGAAAAACATGAATACAATTAAAGAGCTCCTAACCATTAATAAATTATATTGAAGTGGTTAACATAATTGAAAATTTAGTTATTCAGTATTGTAGGGGATAAGATAGTCGGTGTTTATGAAAAGGTATTAACATATATGTAGCATCACTGTCTATGACGAAGAATTCCAAATATGTACACCCATACACACATAATAAATAAATAACAAATGGATGCTATCGCCATTGCATTGCTGGCAACAAAGAAATCTCGCCGCCGATTGGGAGTATTGGTAAAACAAGCTGGCGCATAGCGTCAATAATTTAAGAAAGCGGAGTAAAGTATGTATTTAAACTCCACTAACAATAAGGTGAGCCAAACTAGGATGCCTTAGTGAGTATTGGTTTCTTAATGAGCTAATTAAAAAGAAAAATCTTAACAAATAGCTCCTAGCCCGTTCTTTATGTCTGCAAAGGCGAGTAAAGTAAATACGTGCACTTTTACTGTGATGTGATCTGTATTCCGTGTGCTATGCTACGCACTATAGTAGACATGAAAACGCTCTGAACTTTCAAACAAAAGCATTATACAAATTAAATATGGTAAAAAATATCTATCCTGTAAAGTACCAAACCTTACCAAATAGGCAAAAGTAAAGTATTGTAATGCAAGAAGAAGAACAGGTTTAGAGTTTAGACTAGACGTACTAAAACTACCAAATTCTTCATTTCTTGTAAGTTCTAGATGGGCAATATAAAATATAGTCCGGTAAAAAGGCTAGAGACAGTTTAGAGAAGAGTAGACACGTTAAAAGTAGAAAAAGTGAAAAAATTGACTTACTTCGACTGGCAAGGAATATTTCGATGGCCACATTCTGGAGTAAATAGTGTCTGGAAAATATAGCCCGAATTTCGCTGAAGTACCATTTCCCGTGCAAATGATCGCAATATTTCAAAACCTGTGACATAAAAACACCATTAGTAAAGACCTCACTCGTATTCACAAAGCCATCACTATAAGTACCCTTATAAGTAGGCACTCCGCATCTAAAAGCTTTACTTTACTGATACTTCGTCTTGTGCATTGTTCCACCATAAAATTATAAAAAAGGAAACTCTAATAACTCACAAAACTTGCTGAACTCATTTTCGTTTCATTTGCTTTCGTAAAAACTTTTAGAGAAACTACATACTATAGCAGTTTCAACTTATAAACGATGCTTATTACTTTCTGCAAAACATTCAAACTACTTATACATTATAACAACTTCTACACACTACAAACTAATTTCACACTATATGAGTTCAATATATACATATATATTAGTAAGCTCCTTAAGGCGATTATTGCTTAAGTAAGTAACTCTGTTTACCTACTAAAATTAGCAAATGCTAATAACTTGCCCCACCTTTAGTGCATTTTTTCTGTACTTAAGTAAATGCATTTATCGTTAAGTTGTTTCAAATGTAAATATAATGTAGTACTATACGTTTCTTTTAGTTTGCTCATTTTCATAAATAAAAATCAACGTATTATGTACCTATATCATATCCGTCTAAATATATAATTATGACGACTCAGGTAACTAACCTAAAAGTATGTAAAGCAACTTACATTTCATAATATAGCATTTAAAAGTACCTACTTACTTGCTCATATTATGAAAGCATAACATATAATTGTGTGTGCATAAGATAATGTTAATCTTGAAACTAAATGGCTAGGTAAGTAAATATCATAGACAAGAAAAACATTAGACGGAACACTACACACAAGTCTAGTTATTTAATAGGAGCGATATAAACAATCAAGTTGATTCCTTTGACGATGCAGGCCGAAGCGAGGAAAGTGTACACATATATTATAATTTTTACACCCATGGCACATTTTAGAAACAATCAATCCAGTCAGTTCACATTTTAAGTTGCAGAACATTCATTTAGTCGAAATATAATTTTTTGTAGCCTGTGCCTTTGTAATGTAAACTGTAAAGTCTAGCTGATAGGGCATAGCAATAACATGGTATAATATGCTTTTCTGTTTGCCTGCCACGTTATTATTTTACGGTATCGGCAACACACCAATCATCATAGTCTGCAAATTGTTTAGCCACTTAACGATAATAATTGGAGGAGAGCCTATTCGTTTTCAGGTTCCACTCCATCAATATATTTTAGAAATTCCCTTGAACTGATTCGAATCGATGTTCCTTAGTAATAGTATTGCTACACAACATGCCCAGTCGTTCTTTGCCTTGCTTTCTTTTACATGTTTCACGAACTTGTCAAGTTGGAATCACGATAACCATTTGTAATTCGCAGTTTACCTTTTTCTAACGTATTTACTTACATATCTGCATGTAAAACCTAAACACACTTATTGTACTAGTTAGGACATAGACCGAAAATGTTGATTTTAATATTACAACTTTACCACATTTTGGATAGCACATCCAAAAATTAGATTACTGTATGCAGGCAGTGTTGGTTGTTAACAAAATATATAAACGAGCATGTAAAGCTTGCATTCGGAAATATTTACAAATTGTTTGTTTGTATACATTTGTATACAGAAATATTATCGTCATGAATGGGAATTAGTAGTGGAGAGGATATAAATGTGTAATTATGTTTTAGTGCTACTACTACGACAGATATAGCCAAAGGGAAGAGGAATACAATACAATACAGATAATGCTGACACAATACAGGGCGAACATGAACAAGTTAAGTATTACAGTATTTGTGTGTGAGCGCCCTTGTTTCCATTTGTTTCTTGCTTACTTAACTTACGGGTGCTCCCGGTCCCAGTAAAAATGCAATTCAATCCGAATCCTCTAATTCTACTCGGTTCGGTGAAGTGAATTCAAGTGTGGTGCCATGCCAGAGGGTCAAAATCAGATTACTAGATCCATTAGCGAGGAGAAGCAATTCAACACCATCCATTCACTTGTCCTATTCTACATTTCCTCCCGTCCTCTCACTCTCATTCTCTCTTATAAAACATAATCTAATAACAACACATCACAACAACACAGCATCATCATAATATCTCTACGTTCATCCATTTCCACTTCATTCACTTTTCCTATACTTACGATTATGTAGACAAAAATTTAGAGCGTCTGCTACTGTTGCAGATTTTTTTATCCCATCCTTTAATAAATGTGTAAATAACTGCAAAATCCTGGCAAAAATATAGATTGTAATTGTTCCTTGAAAAAATATGCATTAGAAAATCGAGCTAAATTCAGTTCTACATAATATGCAAAATTAAATTCGCATTTCTTGACATAATATTTCACATACGTTCTTTCTTAGTAAAGTAATGTAGAAAATTTGTACCACTTGACAAAAAGTGACAACGGAAATGAGTGGACGGGAATTGGAACACTTGAAATTATGAGTTGCACATTGAGATCAATAGGATCCAATCACATTGGTCATGCCATCCCATTTATCACAAGTTTAAGTGAACACTTGAACATTTTTCCGTTTCGTGTTCCACAAACATTAGTAAAGAAGGTAACCATTAGCTATGTGTACCTTGTTATTACATTATCTATATAGCTACAATGATATATACTATAATTCCTTAATAGATAATATGCATGCGTTTACCCCACATATTCCAGAACTAGAAATTTTATACTGATGCGTTGTCTTGTACAATGTACACATTGTTCATTGTTAAATCTTTGCATGTGTAACAGATATAGGTAAAGTGAAAGTACATCGTAGGATAACACTTGATCAAGTAAGGTATACCTAAATGTACTACTTACTTGAAGTCTTAAAACTAAAATATTTATTTATATATCATTTCTCCAAGAATCCAAAAACTTTGCAAAAATTAACCCCTCATAGTTGATATCGCATCTCTACTAGTAATCTAAACTATTTCAATGCACGCAAGATGTGAGTAAGATATTTACCGAATTAAAATTGATCTGCGGAAGAATGGGATAAAATGGTGCGCCATTTTGAGACATAATATACAGGGAGTTAGTGGAAGTGCTTACTCAGTTCTACGGGTAAGTAGTAAGTACCTACCTGCTTCTACTTTACTATCTATATATTTATTCTTGTAGAAGAAAATCGGAGGGTTCTACTCCACTTCTAGATTTCTATCCCCAAAGTAAGATTGAGCAAGTAGAAGGAAGGTATACGGGAACTGAAGAGCGTCTGCGAGAAAATTCTGAGTGCGTGAATGTATTGGGAGCAGAAGAGGAGGAAATCGGGCAAAAAGCGGGCAGGGAGTGACTAGCGAACTGAACCGAACCCAGGGATTCACAACCAGCTGAACACGGTACTGTGCGGTGGCATGAAGCGAGACGGATCGAGAAGGGTTCCAAACTAACTCCACTCTATCTGTCCCTATTATCCTGAATTATTATTTTCATATCCACTTACATCACATCACACCAGCTCACATCAGAAATTCGGTTACTAATTATTATAAACTTGCATTTGACTCATTTAGAAAGTAGAAACTAGATTATTCACAATCTCGCTTTTACTTTACGCCCAACTAAATACAAGAAGTCAAAATTAGCAACATTTTTACATATTGAAAACTGGTAAAAAATTTGACACTGAAATAAATGCAGTTAATAGCTTCACAATGCCTTCAGTAAATCTGCAAAATACCAAATTAATGTACAGTAGATATACAAATAGAAAACTAAGGTAACTACGATGGTTTACTTGCTATGTAGTAGCACTCCTTAATACATAAATAACAATGCAGAATAGTTTTTCCTTTGCGAAATATGTTAGTATATGCTACATATACATATGCATTAAGCTTTCGTTTTAGTTTCTACTAATACTAAGATAATGGACGTAAAAGATTAAAGTGAATTTATTATCAAAATAATGCGTGCGCCACTTCCGGTTCAGTGATTCTGGGAGGAAAGTCGGAAAGATGCAATTCCCACCAGAGCCAACAGCATAATCCCTGGAGAAATCACAATCCGATCATCAGTTCCAAAAAGAAACATGGAAAATGTGCACCAATTGCATTTCCCCATATAATCTCTTGTATGAATACTATTTTCCTTCTGTTTTACTGTTGCTGCATTAGCTGCATACATGTGATGCGTATTTAATGTCACAAAGAGAATTTTGTTTTTACGCCAATAAATATTTTTTGGAAATGTAGAATGTCATAAAATTTAGATGAATAGAAAATATGGAAAAGCAGATGCATAAATAAATAGAAGCTCGCTTTTCTATGAAAACATAACATAGCTGAAGGAGATCTAAAGAATCCCAAGTGGAATAGCAAAATGTGTGTAATGAATTCGAAATTATGGTGACCAGACGACGTTCTGATTTTCAACTTGAGTGCATTTGATGATTGTCTTTCTCCTCCCTTCCTCACTCGACTTACACGATCAGAGTCAACGATAACATTATATTTAGATACAGTCACACTAACAATATATGTACATATATGTATGTACATGTAGTAGTAGGAGTAATCTCTTGTATAGTGGGTGAGTGACTAGTAATCATCTATTTAGAAATAGTCGTGTCACTATGATAGGAAAAGTAACTGGGATAACAGTCGACTAACTACTCGTTCCTAAGAACACTGTAGTTTGCTCTTTTCCAGAGATCGAACATCGAATCACTATACTAAAACTCACATCACATTACCCAGGGATACTCATGGAGGCATAAAGGCAAAATAACATGTCGAATTAAACTCCACTATTCTGTCTAAACTAAATCCTCGGAAATAGATGGGCATAACTTATATAAAGCCACTGCACTACAGTACACTAAACTTTGTTAAGTACCTTCGAGGTACATTCCATATAATCTCACTATAATACCTACTAATACATTACATGTACACACAAAAGTACATTTTACTTATTACAGCAGGGATCCTTATACTAAATGGGAAATGTATAAGAATATAATGTGTGAAGGAATAAATACAATACAGTAGTAGGAGTAGGAAAACTATAACAATATTAAACTAGAAATGCACACAACATAAACTCTTGTTAGTTACTCGGGGATCTATGCAATTCACCAGAAAACGGGTAGTTTTCCTTCCTCTACTTGTATACTCCACTCCACTCTATTGTATTTATATTATAGACATAATACATACATCACTAGATACTTAGGGAGGGCTTAAGCCTGTATTTCTTCCACCATGTATTTCATTCGACGCAACTCTTGACAGAAGGGGAAAAACAACATAATCGGGACAACCGGGAAATCACATCACCAAAAACACTACCGCCAGAAGAATATCCTTTTCCCTTCTATTGAATACCTTCCTTCCGTACACAACAAGCATACATAATATTGAGAGTGAGAAGGAGATCCACAGTGTATCTGTATTTCCTTCTCTAGATAGACTCTTCTAGCCTTAACCTATTATAATGTGAAGCGAAAGTCCGATCTCAACATTATGCATCCTTTTTCCTAGCGAATGCCTTATTTTTCCTTTGCTGTTTACATACAAAGATACAAATACATGAATATTGCATTGATGCTTAAGCATAAAATGCAAGACAGAGGAACAGCTTGGAAAGATAAATGAAATTTGCAATGTAATATAATACAGGGGTACAACCAACAGAACACCAAGTGGTTGCTTTACTTACTCAACTTAAATACATATTATCTGCAAAGTAGTGTAACTAAGGAAAGCAAATAGAGCAGCCCATTCATTCCCTACATAAATGCAACAGGGATAATTAGATTATTTTGCTCGTCATCAAATTATCTATTTATCTGACTCGTCTAATTCCTTTGTACGGGGAAGAGTGAGTGAATGAATAGAACCCTGTACTGTACAGTTGTACTCCCTTTATGTCTACCTATTTAGACTGGCAGAGAGCTCTTTTCATCTCTAAATACAATTATATTGTAATACAAACGCATAACACTATTATCGTTTTATTATTTCGCTCTTATAAAATTAAATAACCTTATTGTACAAACATTCTACAGATATGAGAGAAATTAAGTTTCATAATGAAACGCATACTATACTTATACTGTAAATAGACTTGCGAAGTATACTTCGAAATTTAGCTACGTTACCATAAGTTACACTGTAATACTGTAGCAATATAGATAAAGCTCTCATGAACTTGTAAAGCAATCACCATCATCAGTAATGCACCCACCCTTTACTACTTCAGGATAGCCGTTTACAGTTTATATTACAGATAGCTCCACAACATTATTGGTGAACATACAATATAGAGCAGTACAAGGAAACAAAAAGCAGATCCAATAAAGATGACACAGATGCCGAGTTAAAGAAAACAAAGGAGATTAGATTTGGACAAGGACTGTAGTTATTGCTGCACCAGGCCAGCGAGTGATCCTATTCATTCCGCCTCCAATTCCTAGTCCAAATTAGAATTTAACTGTTTATCCCCAAAGGAATGAAGCATAAGGATCCTATTTAACTAGTGACATTGACATTAGATCAGAGTAAAACTCGTAATGTAAACACCTTCATTTCACTTGACTTCCGTCAAGACATAATAAACCGTGTCCGCTCATTATCAACAACTGGTCCTGGTCTGACTTGCCCATCAAACGAAAACCCTGTCCTATGTCATTCACTTTTCAATCCTCAACTCTTCGTGTTTGCTAACTAACATAACATAATGTCAAGTACATACACACATAAATTTTTTCCTCCCTCGTTGAAAAGAGGAACCAACTTTAAGTAAGTATTAAGGTAAGCCTTTACATAAGTAGTTATCTCCATATAAAGCAAGTGGAATGCCACTGACTAATCTTAATAGCAAAATAAGGACATGAAATCTTTTATCGTGCAAACAAGATGTGTCCGTTTGTGTTTGCATTATGGCCTTTAAGACGTCGTAACTATCAACGGATAGTCAACGTTTGAAATTAAGTCCCTATATGCGAAACGGAATCTAAAAAACTTGGCGGCTGAGTGAAATATAATTATTACAGTTATAATGTCACTAAAGAATAATATTTTTTGCCCTTTTAATGTCTAATATTGCGAAGAAACGCAGCCAGACTTCTTCGGACTCCACGACTTCATCTCATCTCAAGTGGAGCCGCATTCCAAATCATTACACAAACCGAAGAGTTATGTTCCCTGCTTTTCCTCACTGCCGTCGGTCTATTTTCTTTCCGCATCTTCCTTTATTATGACTAGTTCATTATTCCTTCTCATTTAAGATCATAAATACAATTACGTAGAAACAGTGTAGTCAAGTACATTAGACTCATTTCACTTTTAGATCGGCTCCTTTATCCTTTCTTTCAGCATCTTTGAAATATTATCAATTATGACTCACATCTTTGAGGAAAAAATCAAGAGACGAGCTTATACACTCTAGCTAACGGGTAGTATCAACACAGTCTAGCCAAACTTATTTATTTATATAAGAGTATTTTCTGTTTGTATTTTAAATTAGCTAGCTTAATATGTGGTGTACTTATAACTGGACTTTTATTTGTACTACAGTGTATACTCTGTGTCTTCTTAGTTTGCTATGATATAGCTATGTCTGCTTTAATATTAAGTATTAAAAGGGTTAGCTTTAAGTAGACATGATTGGGGTATAAGGGAAAACGCCGAAATGGAAATTGAAAAAGCGTAGATGTAGGAGCTTGTGGACGGATCGACGGGAGCACATCACAAATACCAACCACTGAGCAACAAAGGGTGGGCGGCTTCTGGCATTTTACTATTTACACATTATTATTATTACATATTCCAAATTGAACTCATGAAAAACCTTAAAAAAGTATGTATAATGTATACGTAATCCAAAACTTGAACAACTTTTGTTATTATGTCTTTAAATTGTCTGCAAAAGGAAAATCGTACAGTTTATTTCCCAGTTTCCTTATAAACTTCTAAAAGTCTATAACATATTAAGGTCTACTGATATGCATTAAAGCAACTTTTTACATTTTAGTTTCCAAATAAAATTGCTTTGAAAATAATTTATTTAAAAAGTGTTTTACTAAATACATTGCAAATTTTAAAATACTTTGAATATCAAACTTTTAATGAAAGGAAAGCGCATAAGATTTAAGTAGGCACCTAAATAACATAGGAATGTAGATGTACAAACCGTTTTCATTCGTACGTAGTAGTAAGCATGTTTCCACTAACGTAAGTACCAACACTCCCTTATTAACAACTAAATCCATTACCACTCTCTTCCATCAATCCATTCATCCGCATACATAACACAAGATCTGATCTGAGATTGAGATTCTGTGAGTTACACAAGTCGAAGATTTAGATTTACTGGTGCATGCAGACAGTTATGTTAGGTAGGGCTCAGCGAATCTTAAAAAGACTATCCATTTATCTAAGAAACACAAGCCTACAGGTGCGATTAAAATCTTTCGGCTCATTCCTTCACACATGAAAAAGAAAAATTACATATCAATGTGCTGCCTACAAGCAACATATTTTATGTGACCATTTAAATTAAGTATATCGCTGTAGCTATAGTTCTACAAGCTAAATTAACGCACATAATAGATGTGCACATATTCCTAGAACATACTATAAAGATAATCAAATGTTTTTGACTTCCATGCCAGGTTTTTGCAATGGACTTACGCTTAAGACTTAAGACTTAAGCTATTTTTTAACTTTCAAAGTTACAACTCCCAATTGGTGAAATATTTTAATCTACATATTTAAAATTTTCACCTCCTTCGATGTTATTAATGCTTCGATACAGAATATAAATTAAAAAAAAAACTTTTTGTAACATTAGAAAATGCTCAGCAAAGCAGAAATTATTTTCTTCGATGCTTTAGGTAGGTTAGTTAATATATACGGAATAAATAGGAGACGATACATGAGTTAAGGACCGGAAAATACTATATACTACTACCTACCTATCCAATATAAAGTGAGTGGACTAAGAATTGTCTGGTATAAGTAGTATCCTTAAAGGATGGCTCCATAAATTTCAAACTCGGAGACAAGACACGACAAGAGAACGGGCGAGAGGAGAAGTGAAGGAGTCACGGAATAATGCAAGGAAGGCAGCAAGGGATCCACGGAATAGTCAAAGTGCAATCGAAAGGACACTCCAACTCCAAAGCAAAGGGTCTTCAAATTCCGCTGATAAGATCAGCCAAGGAAGGAAGTTGGACCCGGCCCTTGCCTTGCCTTGCTGACTGACTGGATGCCTACCTATGACTTGTCCTCTTCTATTCTTTTCGGAGACGCTACTAACTTCTGTCTTGCCCTGGCCTGGCCTGAACTGTAACTAACTAACTAACTAAAGGTACCTTAATTCATGTTACTTTATTTACATTGAAGTTTGAAGGTAGACTTTCTTATATTATCTACAATACGTAAGAGACATAAGAAACTGATACGATATCTCCTCTGCTCCCTTTTTCAACTCACTCATTGTCAGTCACTCTCGCTCAACTGATTAGCTAGTATCTTTCTACTGTGGTTTGGCTGACTGTCTATTCCACTTGCATAAGATTGCGTTGACTTTAACTCACAGTGACTAACTAAACAACTTCCCTGGCCTGGCCTGGCCTTATAAATACTATACTGTGCTTAAAATAAATTAAACCAAATGGAAAGAAGTGAGCTAACCTTAGAAAATAAATGTCTTCTCTTCCCAATACTACGTAGCTATACTATATATTACGTAAATAGACAGGTCAGACCTAATATCTGTACTATTATATAAATACTCTACAGAGTGTCCATCCAAGGGATGGCATCAATCCACCCATCCATAAACTTTCTGATACTTACACAGCATAGCGTAGAAGGGATAGTTACTCACTACCTACTTATTTACCTTAACCAACTTCACTTCTTCCTTTAACTAACTAAATAACAAACAAAAACAACTTGTCTTCCACTGCATCCACAAATACTTGACGGAAAGGAAGACACTATTTTACACAACACATTAAACTCACCCTACTACTTACCTTCTTATTTACTTTGTTCCATGCTACTTATAAACTACCTACATTAAAGTATCTGTAAATAACAGAACAAAACACACCTTCTTCGGAAGGAAACGGATCTACTAAATATATGTATGTATGTTATGTTATGTACATAATACAGATATGTAGCATATGGGTACTTAAGGCATTCTTAGACAACATGTAGACGATGTATATTTATTATACTCCCGAAGGAACACGACCAGAATCCAGAATTTTCTTATCACACTCATAAATTCATAAATTTTCATTATTGTCCATAAAAAGTGTCGCTCTTAGAAAACTGTGTGTCAATCCCACAATCACCTTCACAGAATAGACTTTAAAAATCTAATTAGAATGACAATAGTAAATCTCATAATGCACCCACACACTATTGTACACACCCCCGTGCATTCACTTTTGGTTTGTATGAACAACAAGTAAATTCTGGAAATAGAACTTGTTTCTATATTTATCTCCTATTTATAGGTAAGTATAAGTGTTTTGTACATATATTGTAGTTACTTAAAACATTCTTCCCTATAATAGAATTGAAGATGAACATTGATAATCTTGGTTTGAATACAAAATGAAGTGACACTGAGAATATTGTCATCCTCCCCTCTTCTCCTGACGCTTCACACAATGGACTTGAGTAATTACACGGGGAGCCACCCAGCTACTGGAACTCGACTCCGATTCAAAATTTGAACCCAGCCATTCAATCCAGCAGCACTTTCGAATACTGACTAAAAGTAAAGGTGAACTTCAGGCCAGTCTTTCTCTACTAACATAATATAGAATTGGCTGTACTTATGTTGTTTAGGGATGCAGTTAGAATTTTAGACATTAGTATGCACGTACATACTTATAATTCTCTCCTGGGTTTTATTATGTAAAGTGGGGACCTTAAGAAACACATACGCGTCAAGTGCCATCATTTTTTATCACCCACTAAGCTCTGTTGTGTCCCTGTCAACATTACCTTGCGTCCAATGCTGCGTTCCTGTCTTGCGAAGCGATGGACCTATAGATATTATGTATTAGCTGACTGAACCTTCACATCACATTCAGTCTCAACCAACTCAAGTCTCAACTTATCTCATATCTAAGAAATTCCCTACCTTATCCTTCCTTCTAATCCATGTCTATGTTTTCTATATTATTAATTCAAAAGTTGACTCATTTTCCCTGTGCTCAACATGTCACATAAATATAACACATGGCAATCCAAAAATTTTGTTTCTTCCTGCCCAACCAACCAATATTCTTACAATTTTAACCGTCTTACAGCTATGTCCATCTTTTCTACTAAAGTCTCAAGTTACCTAAACCTTATCTTATTTACTAAATACTTAGCTTACACTTATGCCTAAAGCTTTAGTTTTTCAGATATTGCTCATTCTGGAAAACGTTTGTACTGTATAAGGTATACCACAAAGAATTCCTTTCAACAACGGGACCAGCACCAGACCAGATTCCTTAATGGATTACCAAAGGTAAATGCTTCGCTTGAACTTAAGCGTTCAAAGAAGATTCCCTTCGACTTATTTAGTTTCCTTGGTTAACTCCTTGTGCACGAGGAATAATCTCAATTTCCTTCAAACAACAACTTCGAGTCATTTCAGAGTTTTTTGAATTCCTTGGGGTCTAGTAGTAAAACAAATGTGAACTGTCACACACCTAATTCAAATACATCTTCCACTCTTTCTCACACTAATGCATCCACATCTCTGAGTTTCTGTTCCATGGCTTCTTTGAGTTGGTGCTGGATGGTGAACAGTTTGTTCTCCTCAAGTCAAGCCACAATAAAAATATATGCCTATTTATATCTGTAGCTCTACTGATTGTTATTGAATAAACTTTCCAGAACTGTTAGTATACACATAGCAGTGAGTAGCTAATATAGTATTATATGTTTTAAGTTGAGAGATTCAATCTATCATTAAATATTTTAAGAGTGATAGGGATGAGGGAGTGTGAGAGAAACTCCCAAAGGAACCACAATCCGTGAGTCGGGAGTTAAAATCAGACAGGTCAAATCAATTACGTATAAGATATATAATTATATATATAAAAACCGTCACATAATATATACAAATAGATATATATATATATATGCAAGAAGGATAAATTAGAGTATAATTGTATGACATACCGAAATAACTTTCTTTAGCTACTAAATACTACTTTAGTAAATAGTAGTAGGTGAGTAAAAAGGGTATTTAGCGGTCGCTGTTCGTTGTAGGTATGTACCAGTGTTTGTATAGTATCTTTTTCCTGTAGAGACAGACGTAAGTAGCGTAAAGATACTCAGACGGTGGATAGTATTTCAAAGTGATTCAAGTATCCGGTACTTAGAGCTACTTGAGATGTTAAAAGTGTCAATGACAAGGGCAAACAAACCGATGATATTGCATCAATGCAGCAAAGTACGTATGGAAATATTGCTATGGCGTGGGGAAAGGCAAACTATCAACTCGAATAGCGTAGAGGAGAGTGTACAGGAGACGTAGACAGCGGATTTGTCTTTAGAATGAGACTCGGCACTTTGAGAGTTGAGTTGAAGTTGAGAGTGAGATTTCAGTTTGCTCTGTTAAACTCTGAACAACTCCTGTGCTCAACTAGCTAAAGGGAAATTGTTGGAGGAGGAAGAATATACATGTACATGTACAATACCACATAGAGATATACTGGAAAATGTATAATATGTATGTAGAGACTAGTAACGAAATACTGACGCCAAAGAACCGAAAACTAAATATCGACTGATACAGATGTATCAGTAAGTGTGTAATGCATTCACTACTCTATGATGTCAGAGACTGCCACTGTACTATACTTAAGTGCTCTCATCTGAAAATACATACGGGAAACCGGGTAATATAGAAACACTGATATTTGTATTAAACGTTTTATATGTAGCTCTTATACTGTAGCAAGTCACATTATAGTGAATTTGTTAATAGGGTGTAGTGTATGTTAAGAAAATGTTTGTCTTCCAGTAATAATACTCTTAGTTAGTCGATACAGAGTTCAATAGTTCCGCGATGTGATGGGTCTGATGCAGAACACAAGACGAGGATTTCATGGATTGGAATCCAGCTTGACGCCAACTGGTCTATAATATGAAAGGATGACACAAACCAGTAGCGCACACTTCTAAGCCAAACTACTTACTAACTATACGACTTCTAATTGTCTACTCATATGCCCTGTCATCTGGGTTTCGATAGCTCTTTATTACTAGACGGGCCATTTTCTATATACTTACATAAACTGCATATCCAGCAGTACATATACATGGAATTTATATTCAAATATTGTTATTTCTCTCTTACTTTAGTTAAATGCAAGAGTTTCTATACGGTGAGTACAATTACTTATATACATACATAGTAAATCCTGTGTCCTGTACTGTATCAGTATTCGACTGCTTTCATTTGGACTCACCAATACCGAAAAGACAAGGACAAGACAAGAGATGAGACGTTGACAATGAGCACAACTTTAGCATCAAAAACTACATAGATACATATAGTGATGCGTACTGTACTACTATACCAGTGACACAGATCCTACTGTCTAGGTCTACTGCTGACTACTATAGTGCTCTGCTTAAGTAAATTGAGTTACTCCTTCACATTCCACGAATGCTTTCATTTCACACATTTATCTCGAAACTGCATTAGACCATTAGTAGCTTGTGACATGAACGATCCTTGTAATTCCCACGTCTAAAGCTAACTAAGCCTTCCCAGACTACAAACACATTTTTTGAGCCAAATTTTTGCACCTGGGTGGTGGAGTGGAGTGTCATTCTTCTTTTATACTCTACACAAGAAGGAAAATAACTTACTCACATTCCTCACATCAGCGTTTACTCATCATCATCACATACAAATCTCTTACATGTGCTGTATACTTACTACTACTGCAATAATTGCTTGGATATTATATCCTACTGCAAATACCTAGTAAAAAGGAAAAAATGCTGTCAAATCAATAACTACCGAACCGTTTATACGGAAAGTTGAACTCTTTATCTATTTACTTGTTGTAGAAACAAGGATGGAGCCCAATTATCTCCTCCTGTTTACTTAATTAATTGTTCGCATCCTGAATTCCTGTTTAAATCTTTAACAGTGCCTTGAATTCGAATTTAGCTTATTTATTTTCTTATCAAGATTCTGTAGTCTGCTTCATTGAAATTATCTTTGCTCCCCACACACACTCACAGTTGTACTAATAATGGGACGCCGACGCCAGGCCAGGTCACCCTGCACATGTTTGGTAACAATGAACAGAAGTCTACATATATACAGTTGAATATACAACTGAACTACGGATATTAAAAGCCGACTGGGTATGTGTAAAAGTATTAAGAGCAAATAGAAATGAAATGGCGCTGTGACGATGGTAATTACAGATTAGAGTTCCATAACCAAAGCTTGATGTGCCTTTTCCTTGTTAAACTCTAGAAAAATGATGAACAAAAGATAAAAAGCGGCCGAAGTAGATAAAGTGCAGAATGGAAGTTGGTATTAAAAAAGAGGAAAAGTGTCAGAGTGCTCCAGTTGGTTTTAGATTACCACGAGATCAATGGACGGCTTCTTTTGTCACATCAATCGCTTTCTCTCACATCGCACTCACCCTTGAATAATAGTGCAGTTTCTCACCTTCCCTAATAACATAACACCAAACCAGCCAACCATCTATAAAGAACATTGGTTTACAATTTATACAATGTAAACGACATTTGTCAAGTGTGTATCTATAAACCAACACTTGTTACTGATGATAATGTTCATTGTAATTTGGTAAATGTTCATCCGTCTAACTCGCTATAGCCAATTGCGAAACTGTTATACGTGCAATCTACTATAGCACTTACGTTTACATCACATAACTAGCCATTAATGAAATACAAATACAAATACAAGCGACTATCTAAATAAAAAGGTAGGCTTAGCTATTATGATAATAATAAGACAGAGAAGTCTGTCAGTAAGAACCTTGTTGCAAACATTAAGTATTACATACAAACTCGAGTGGACTTACGGACTACCCTATAGTGGTACACCCTACACCCTATTCCTTACATATTAAAATAAAGTTAAGAATCTTATCGGCTAAACTTGTATTACATTCTACTACACACATATACAAGACTTATGTTTCTTCTTGCCGTGAGACAATAAATGCGCCTACATGCTTACAATACTTACTTACACTGGATCCTCTCTTCTGTTCTGATCTTGGAGTTACTTATGTACGTTAGCAAAGGAATAGGAGCCGAGCTTTTTTTTCTATCGGCCATTCCTTAATCGTCAGGTTTTTACATACACAGTGCACAATACAATATCCTTGCTTCATGTATTCACTAATGTTAGCTGATTTGATAGCAAACGAGAAGGTTGGGCCATTTTTTCCTTGTTCTAAGCTCTGTGTTCTTGTACTTGTACAAATACTATTGCTTGAGCCTGTCTTATATAATAATATAATACCTAACCTTCCTTTAAAATCATCAACAACAAATATCACAGAGGTGCACAAGCACAAGCGATATTCCATTCCAGTCCAGTCTACTTATACTTATATGATATGTATGATTACCTTTACATTAGGTTATGTATTTGTACGTGTCTATGCCAAACGAAGAAAATAAAAATTTATGTACAGCTTCACAAAGCAAAAACCGTGATGAGAGAAAATGATCAAAGGCGAGCCGCGGCCTACTCTCCGAGAACAATATGATTGTAAATAAATACGGAATATAAAAATCATGTCATCGTTCACGTCCATCCAATCATTAGCACTGACTATATCAACAACTACTAATTCTTCTTAATAAATCTGTTCCCGAGTACTAAGTAAAAGATCCCAAATCATTATACGCAATCCCACGAATTTATTAGGCATTGGCAATATTTTCAATACCTACACTTTTATTCCATTTACGTTTCAATTGTAAAATGTAAAATAATCTATGGGGCAACCTACAGTCCACGATTTTAAGGAAATATTTTTTTCATAGCTATGCATATATAGTATAAATAACATATATGGCAAAAAAATAATGATATATGAACTTTAGTGTGTACTATAACAATCTAAACAGTATTTTGGGTCTTTAAAAGTAAAAATGAACAGAAACAATAATGATTCCAAAATACAATTGTAAAGGTATCAATACCTTTTTGAGAAAATAAAGTAGATTAGAAAAGTGCAGTACAAACCAAATTCGTGTACATATGGTACTTATTATGAATAGATGGGAAATCATCACCTTGCCTTCTATGCATTACTGTTACAGGGGGTAGGCACTTAACATCATATAATAGCCCCCGCCTTTCAATTTCATCCCTTGTGTATTTATTCCTACTTACTACTCACAAACATTCGTAAGTAAGTAGTTACATAATAGACAGCATTGTATGGGAAATCTCCCCATTAGAGAAGAGTAATAGAAATCGTGTAGAGTAACCGAAATGCCTGTTTATTGTAACAAGAGGTGAACAGATTTCATAATAGAGGATAATAAAATGGATATAAAAGGAACGATATGCTATGAATACATGTACTGTGACTGTGATCTATATTCATTTACATTGATAGGACGGAATTTTTCATTATAATATTATACGTATCTCTTTCATTCATTCATTCGTTCATTCATTACTCCACGTAGCATGTGCGCCTCTCAAAATCACCTCAAATCCATCATCCAAATCTGTCAGTCATCACTTTACTTTTTTCTAAACTGGGCATTTCACATCAAGGAAAGGATATAATAACCTCTACATAATATGTTACAACCTACCTACCGCAGCAATAAATGTTTTCCTTCTATTATACCAAAGGCTAACTTCTAACATACCAAGGTAAGTATTTTCTTATAAAGTTCATAATACTACTCCATAATAACTCTTTACTTATAGCTAATACATAGGTACGTGAGTAATAAGCCCACTGACACAAATATCATCCCCCTGCACAACTACAGTCACTTTTAGATAGAACCACTTGAAATTTCTACATGGAGACTGATTTCACCTTGGACTCAGAATTTTATGCAGATCTGCAAAAATTCACAAACTAGAGATTCTAAAAAATCTGTAGTTAGCTATTATTTAGGTAATAGAATAGAAAAGCTATTGCAAAAACAAATTTGTTTCGAGATCACAGAAGTAAAAACGGGAAGGAATTCAAACTAAAATTGGGGAGAAGGATATAAATGAGAGAGGGAAGGAAATATTTCTAGAAAATAAGTTTGGGACGAAGAATAATGTGAGCTGGAGATGGGAATGTACATAAGGAGAGAAGGAGAGAGTAGGAAATAGTTAGGTAAGAGACCGAAATCGGGTTTGAGTTTATATGTGTTCAAGTGTTCAGTGTTGTCTGTAAAGGCGCCGGCGCCAGGGATCTTCGTCAGAAGTGGAGATACTGTCACTTTGAGTCAAGATAGGATATTTGTCAACGAGAGGGAAAGGAGTGGCTGAAAGAGGGTCGAAGGCTGCTAACCACGCAACTCACCCATTCGCAATCTTCCGTAGAGGGTTTACTGGTCCTCCAGCAGGCTCCATACTCCATCCCATTGTCCAATCCTGGACTCTTCCTTTCACATCCTTATACTCTCTTACGAACATTATAACTTGGCTTTGGCTTGCTTCACGCACTCGATTCACTTTAGATAGATAGCTAAGTGGGATACACGACACGATACGATGTATGTATCTAACATTATTTCATCCCACGAACCTTACTCCTCTTTATTTTACTCAACTTCTCTCTCGTGGATTTACAAATCTGATACGAACTTAAGCCCAGCATCCAGCCAAACCATCCAAACCAGCCAGCCTCCCTTTCCGTCTTTCTCAAAATATCCCCGACTTCCTCGTCTCTTGACTCGAGCTCTCTGGCTTACAAATAGTATCCAGTCAACGCAATATTTTATGTTTTATATCAAACTCATTCACTCCTGGAGACTTGTACTTTTCCCAGGCACAAATACCCACCACAGCACACCACATCCACAGACACAAACTCTACTCTTCTACTGTTCTACTCCTCTTACTCTCTATTCATGTACTGAAGCAAGGTGCAATTTCATTCCTTACGAAAACCCAAATATTGGGAAACTCAAGGAGTTCATATAGACAACTAGGATTCTATCCACCGAGTATACTATTTATATG
This sequence comes from Tomocerus mixtus, assembly GCA_034694165.1. Taxonomy (NCBI): domain Eukaryota; kingdom Metazoa; phylum Arthropoda; class Collembola; order Entomobryomorpha; family Tomoceridae; genus Tomocerus; species Tomocerus mixtus. The sequence continues at coordinate 25,264 of JAQFYC010000352.1, forward strand.
ACCTCCTATAGCTTCCCCTAAACGAGAATCTTTATGTGCGTAGATTAAGTATCTTTAGTGCGTGTATGGAGCACTGCAAGTACTATTGTACAACGCATTACGTAAGTTAAACTCGAGTCTTCTTTACTTCTTCATTGCTACTGCTAAAATAATTCTAAACCATGGACAACGGTTTCTTTTTAAGGAGGGCTTCAATGTTTGACTTGACAACAATATTCTCTGTCTGTACTTTGTTCCCACTTTCTACTAAATTCGTACTTCATATATGCATTTCCATCTCAACGGATAAGAAATCTTCGCAAACTGATATTTTATAGATCTAGAAGATATGGATGATATTCTAGGGATCTATAAGTTTCATGCCCCTACCCCATATAAACATGGGTTTTAGATGGAAACGCTTTTACAGTTCAATCTATGCACTTCAAGCCAACAAAAGCCCAACAATAATACTTGGCTTATTATTTTCATACTTATTATCATACTTCACCATCAAAAACATTATCAAGGATGATTACAGAAAAACTCCATATAATTCATATGTAAATATGGCAATGTTTAACTACTGTACTATATTTAAACTCAAATAGTAACTATGGAACTCGGCTCCCCTGATTTTTCATTTGTCTCATTACACCAGTAAATAATAAATGAAGCTCGGCATGCAATACAATGTGTCATATGAAAACTTTTCTAGTTTCACATATAAGTAAGTCAATCAGATTTAAACTAAATACCCATCTCAATGTTTTTAGAATCTTAGAGACTCTCGAATAAAGCATATTTTATCATTTTTTCTAAGGATACACTGCCCCAATTAAGGCAAAAATGTATAGCAGTTTGGAAGAAATTTTGATTCTAAATGTTTGCAATGCAGTAGATAGCAAGTTCAAACTCTACGACAGCATTATAGTATGTGTAGTACTTACGTAGTTCTTCAAGTACTTTCTCAGCTTTATTTTGGTAAGGTGAGAAGCACATGAATATTAGAATATTAATACGATAAAATAATTAGACAATCATCACTGGCTACTTGTGCAGAATTCTTTAACTCTCATCTCATAAAAATATTAAAAAAATCATGTAATACAAATGTGACACTCAAATAACATTGATGAAGATAGTAGGAACTAATGAATGTTATTTGTACGTGATACATACACTACTCCAACTACCAGCTAAATAGAGTATCTGTATAAAAGAGAGAAGACAAGAGACAAATCTAGCACAATGGATGTCAATGTAGGTACATTCTAAAGATATCTACTTGATGCTTTGATTCCTATGTAGTTATGTAAGAGTCTGTAGAAAAGGAAAAGCGGTGATCTGTCGTAATGGAGCGAAAAATTGGTCGCGTGCGATGGGCGTTTTTGGTTTGAGAAGAAGGCGTCGCAAGTTGAGCTGTGGAGGAAGGACCGTCAGATGAACAAACTCCCCGTTCTCTTCCGAACAAGAATCTCTCTCACACTGCACAAATACATTGCCGAGTGCACTGAAACCACTAAAACCAACTTGGGTGAGTGCAATACTAATACAATACAAAGCCAAGCAAGCCAAGCCTACCCCAGCTACCATCCTATCCTACTTGAATATTGAACAACGTTTGTTGAGTGCAATGCAATGTAATACACATAACAACCTAACCAACTCAATATCCAAATCCACAAGCAAAAGCTAGCATAACAATACATATACATACACATAACATTACGTAACATAAATAGGTAGACTAGACACACACACAAGTAAACATCAGTGTATGTAATGTAATGCAGCAAATACATAAAGCTATACTTAATACGTACTCTACCCAACTATAAATGCATACATATAGCATAACCCAACATTATACAATATAAAGTATACATAAATATATGTAATATCATTACTGGAAGTGGACTTGGACGGAATTCTGTGTTGTGGCTCATACACTTCACGAAAGAGAAAACCCTAGAGCTAATAATGCTGAAGCTAAAAGCCTACCTTCTGCTGGGAATGCAACTAATGCAATGTAATCCAGCTGAAAAGGTTCAGTTCACCTCTTGGGCTACAACTTCCACAACTATCTGAAATCAGTAGTGTATTCTATCTCTATATAGTAAATACTTTGATACATACTAATTGCAATATTAGACTTATATATATTAAATACCTTAGATTATCGCTTTAGAATAAAATAAACGTAAGAAAAGTGCAAGGAGGCAGTCGTAAAGGAATAGTGCACTACAACTACAACTACAAATAGTAGCTATCTAATAATATTGTCAGGCAAAATCAGAGGCGAAGGGAGAAACAAGTAGAAAGAGTCGAAAGAGTAAGTGTGCATGGGTATGCACATTGAAAGAAGAACAAGATTACAATACACAGACGGAGTGAGTAAGAGCGCTGAAGCTGATTGAACTCCAACTTCAACTCCAACTGAATTGTAGTAGTGTGGTGTAAGTGTAAGTGTAGCAAAGTAAATACAGAAGAAGAAGGAGAAGAAGAAGAAGATGATGAGAACGGAGCAGGACTAGGACTAGAGTCAGAGTGAAGGAAGAGAGCAGAGAACAACCCTCCCTTGTCATTTCCTATCGTTCAACCGAATTACTTCAACTTGCCCACTTGAGGTGATTGTGAGAGCAGTTGACTCGCGTCAAGTCACATAGTCAGTTCCTCTGCCTTCTTAACATTTCATGTCATGTCAGCGGCAGCATAAGGACACTCTACAGATTAAAACCATACATATTTGTACGTACATACCTACACATTATTATAATAGCTATCTGTATCTGCGTATGACTCCCTCCCACTACTAGTACTATGTACTACTAGAGAAAAACCAAGACAAGATAAGACAACAACTTCTGAGTCTCAAACTCATTTCACTCTCCTCGTCATCTCATCTCACATCAGATCACAACACTCAACGTAAACTTACTACATCTCACATTCATAGTTCATGACACAAATTCCTAACACACACCGATCATCATCACATCACTACTGACACACTGTCTGTCATTTGCATTGCATTGCAACAACCAGTGCAGAACATTAGCCAGCCAAACAACACAAAAACAACTACTACATAAATAAACCACTGTTCATCATACAAATTATCAACTGAATACTATAATACAGTATACAGTACACTAAAGTATACTTACTTACTACTTACTAAAAAAAAGTTTATGCCTACATAATTCGGTGACAGCTTATATGAATCTAGAGAATCTTATCGGAAAAATATTTATGTGAATTTCTGGAGTGAATTTATGCAACTGTGAATTTGTGGAAGTTTGTATGTGGAAATTTTATGCAAACACAAATTGGAAGGATATGTGGAAAATCTGAAGGGATTAAAATAATTTAGCTTGTCAAAAAAGTTGAATCGGAGATTCTAGAAATATTTTATTGAATTAAATCGAGTTGTGAGGAATAAAAAATAGCAAAATGTTGGTGCCCCAGGATATGATGGCTGCTCAGTCTAAAATGATTTATCAGTTGAATAAGTATTGCGGAGAAAGAGTGCAAACCCGTAAAGGCGGCATAGCCAAAACCATCCGTGAAGTGTGCAAAGTGGTGCAAGATGTGCTAAAGGAGGTGGAGGTCCAAGAGCCTCGATTCATTTCATCTTTGACGGAATGTAATGCCCGCTATGAAGGGTTGGAAGTAATTTCACCGACGGAATTCGAAGTGGTTTTATATTTGAATCAAATGGGTGTGTTTAATTTTGTGGATGACGGGACTTTGCCCGGTTGTGCGGTACTCAAATTGAGTGACGGGAGGAAACGCTCCATGTCCCTTTGGGTGGAATTCATTACTGCCTCTGGCTATTTGTCAGCCAGGAAAATCAGATCTCGATTTCAAACGTTGGTAGCCCAAGCTTGTGACAAATGCTCGTATCGAGACTCGGTGAAAATGATTGCGGACACGACGGAAGTCAAACTAAGGATTCGTGAGAGATTTGTTGTGCAAATCACACCGGCTTTTAAGTGCTCAGGTGTGTGGCCAAGAAGTGCAGCTCACTGGCCCATTCCTCACATTCCCTGGCCACATCCGAATCTTGTGGCTGAAGTCAAAACGGAAGGATTCGACTTGCTTTCAAAAGAAAGCTTATCCATGCAGGTCCGTTATGTCACTAGCAACAGCAGCAATTTGTTATATCTGTAGTCTGTAGCTACTAAAATTCTTCTCCATGGAAGAAATTTCAAAGAAAATTTTGTGTTGTGCTTATGATATTAATTATATTGTTATTAAAAAATTAGGGAAAGCAATCTGCAATGGAAGGAGACGCGTGGGTACTATCATTTGCAGAAGCTGAGAACAGACTACTACAAGGAGGTTGTCGCAAGAAATGTCTCAGTTTGCTAAAAACATTGAGAGATCGTCATTTGGATCTACCTGGTAAGTTTTATTTTGCCATTTTTACCAGTATCGTTTCCTTATATTATTAAATTTTAGTACTTAGGAAGCAAATTAGCAGAGAGAGATACTAATTATCTGACAAAGTCCCTAAATTGTGTAACATATTTTCCAAACATGTTTTAATTTTCCCTTCCATAACATTTTATTAACTAATAAACGAGAAATATTCGTGTTGCGTTTCACTATAAGTTAAGTGACAATGAGAAATGAAGTGAGCGAAGCGAGCTATCTAGTTCACTTAAAAATATCACTTTCCCCGTATATCTATAGTAGAACACTGTAGGGTAAAAGCAGAATGAGCTGAGCGAGGAATTCTTCCCCAGAGAGTTTAGTTAATGTGATTGGGGATACTAATTAGTGCAAAGTAGGTTCTATCTTGGAAAAGCAACTACTCTGGCTCTAATGCAAGTTTTCTTGTTGTTATTTTGACATCAGGTAATCCAGTAACTTCCTACCACATGAAAACACTGCTGCTCTACGAATGTGAAAAGCACCCTCGGGAACTGGAATGGGACGAGCCGTGTTTGGGAGACAGAATAAATGGCATTCTCCTTCAACTTATTTCGTGTCTCCAGTGTCGAAGATGTCCACACTATTTCTTGCCCAACTTGGATTTATTCAAAGGGAAGTCGCCGAGTGCACTGGAAAATGCGTCAAAACAAGCTTGGCGACTTACCCGTGAGTTACTAACCAACACACGCTCCCTAGAAAAACTTTAAACTAGCTGAGTATGTATTTATACCTCAATTTTCTCTCTGTCGCACATCCAACTACATAATGTTACTAAATAAGCAATTATTACACTTCATCTTTGTAGTATGTATTATATTAAGTAGTACGTAGCAAGTAATAAGCCGTCTAGCTTACTCATTCAGTCTAACTCGTAGTTAATAAATACATAGTAAATAAGGAAAGCCAACCCAAAGATCTAGCCAAATTTTAAAATATTAGTTATTCAAGTTGTATAAATGAAAATAAACTTTCTCATCTTAATCAATGTCTCAATCTCATCCTTTTCTCTAAACTAGTAATTAAAATACTAATAGTGTGTACCTAAATATTAGCAATATTTAAGGATATTCTAGTTATAGAAAACATTTTGCATATTAAGCATATTGTATAGCTTTAATGTACATTCGCATCTTCATTTGAACATTGAAATACTTAGTAAGCTCTCGCTACAACTTAAATACAGATAGTTAACCATGCCGTACCATTACAAACAACTTGTACATACATTATTACTTAAAAGAATCCGAAAAAACGAACTACCAATTTGTTACAAAGGATTGTAGCCAATAATTAACCTTACTTAGGATTTAGTGTAGAATTATAGGTGCTTTTTCTATGCATACATGATAATTTTAATACCTAGAATATTATCATACAACTTACTAGATAATTAGTAGAGCTAGAGATGGGACAATGAAACCCGAGTGTCTATAGTATACTTAGTTACACTATGAATTTTGTGCTAAAATAATTATAGTAATATATAGTACACACATGTAAATATGTAATGTACCAGGGAAATCTCGATTTACGACTAGGAAGAATTTTCTAACAGCTTTTTATAGTTTGTAGACTAGGTAATTGTGTTAAAGCTACGTAGTAGAATAATTTTTAGAGCTCTAGGTATGTATTTACTGTAGAACTACACCACGTACTCAAGAATACTCAAACTACCAATCAAAAACTATGTGGCTATAACCACAGATAATATTCCCACACGGATTATTATTATTAGTAATTATATAAGAAGTGCTAAGTGCATTGTAAATAAAAAGCTTACTTAGGCAAGGTCAAGTAAGAAAATAAAATAAAGTCAGCATTTGTAAAACTTTATAACATTATCATTGTCGTGTATTATGTAGGTTAGTTACACAATACCCCGCCGCTATTAAAATACAATTTAGAAGAGTTGCTAAAGGAAAACTAGATTTTTTGAATGTTTTACATGAGCTTTTCACGATTTTGATACATATTTGATTGCTTGTTGGTTTTGAAATAATTTACTTATTTAAGTAATTCTAAATGTAAGAATATCAGTAGTGTCGTAAGGAGTAATGACGAGAATGGGATGGCTACGGCAGAAATATTTAAGTGAATTAAACTTGCAAAAGTGGGCATAATACACTAACTAACCTAGAAACGTGAAGGTTTAAAGAGACTGCAAATCTGTATTCAGCATAACAGAAATAAATAATAATGTCATTTACTAATAACTACGTAATATTATAACTATTATTTAGTGTAAGTAAATAATAAAAGGTAGCTACTACTAAGCTTGACGAATACTGATATTTACCGTTTACTTAAGATAATATGATTGTATAGGAAACTAAGTAAATACATCGATTACATTACAACTATGTATTTATATTTTGATTGTGTGTGGTAAAGGACCGAGTCGTTACTTATTGCAATTGCAACTACTACTATGTTATGTTATTGTGAAATCAAATACGAGAATATAAAAACAAACATTATTGACAATGAAGTTTTCAATTCTACATCATTCATTTTCTTCACGCTACATAAAAACATACTATTTATTTAATTTACCTACAGAAAATGTTTCATCATTACTGGCCTAAGCTGTTGAATATAAAATATTTGATTAAAACTAAATATCTAGTAAGTACTCTACATAATTCAAATTCACGATGGACCATGATATTCTAAAGCTAAAGTTGTGTTCAGTCAGAGTGAATCATAATATCGCAATGTTTTTCGTTTGGCTTATGTAATCAAATAATACACTTTTTATATAGTAAAGTACATACAAGTACATCTGCTACTTAAGTTGTAAGATATTTACAGTGTTAACTATGTGAGTTTATTCTTCGCTATATACATTTTATACATGCACTAGATGGATTTACATTACAGTACGCAGTCATTTCATTCATTTTTGTTTTAATGAAAGTATAGCCTTGATCAGATATATTGTAGGCAACACGTAAGCTAACGTAACACGAACTCTAACTAACTACGCCACACGTCGGCTCACTTTATTCCTTTTTCTACGAGCGTGAATAAAGCAATCTCTGTTATAGGTGATTGTGACTGTGACTACCCACATTTGATTTTGATACGACAAATGAGCGAGTGACTTGACTTGGCTTTGAATATACAGAACCTACAAGTAAACGTCGTCTACTGTCTACTGTGTCTACATATTACATATCTGAATTTATATTAAAATGTAAATTGTTGTATAGTGTTACGAACTTTTGCAATATCTTTTCTATCAGCCACTCAAATGTAAAACAATAGAATTGTTAGCCTAATTGTGAAGAGTGGACGTTTGCAATTATTGTAGAGGCACATGTGAAATGTAAACTGCAGCAGACTTTCCATTACCAAATCATTTCATATCCACAAACAACCCACAGCCGAGCCTACAGCCTACGCTTAAGTTTACATATACCTTATTAGTAAAAGTAATTAGAAAGATACCTATTCTCTTTAGTTAGTTAAGCAGACAAAACAGCTTAACAAATAGTTCTGCCTACCTTTTACCTACCACATCGTGTCACGTCAGTCATTCATGAGAAATGTTGTAAGGAGAGATGGACTATCTGTATTTTTATTGTATTGTGTTGTACTAAGACTAGAGTAGGTTGGATATAGGTAGTAGGTACACCAATTTAACAAGGTATTTAATCTATTTAACATGAAGAATTCATAGATAAACTTTTAGCAGAGTAAGTAACTAAAGTGTGATAAGAATGGTTCTTTTTGGCAGTAGGTAAAATATAATCCAGGAGAGGACTGCAGATAGATCATTAGATATAATGGTAAGAAGAGATAGGCACCTAAAGAACGTAAGTAATGTGAATTGATGAATAATTGATGACATTATTAGAGGTTTAGTCAGTAAAAGCTGATTGTGAAGGAAAAGTGAAGCTGGTAGAGTGAAATATTTACACAGTAGAATATATAGAAGAAGAGATGTTAGAACAACTCCTCCTGCACCCTCTCCTTTTAAGTCATAAACATCACATCACATAAAATAAAATAATGTAACATAACATAAAGTCTATGTTGCTTTAGTTGTAGTTGTAAATAAGTGCAAGCTACTAAAGGGAAACGGCTCTATCACAAAAGCTATGTATACAACTATTATACACGTGGGTCCACTCAAAATCCATCCATTTCTTTGTCCTACGCTACGTACGGAAGCTCCTGCCTTGGAAAAATAATAATCATGGAGAAAAAATCATCTAACTAAATAGATATCCCGAAAAAATGTTTCATACGTACAATACACATATTAAGAATGTATCTACTTATGTATATCTCTAAAATAGCAGGTCTTTCTTATGCTCTCAGTACTCGCGGACTTATAATTCCATTCTACTTGCAATAGCACAAAGTTCTTGCACTATAATTCATAAAACAAGTGCAGAGCAGAAAATACTATCTGTCCTTGTCTCCGTGGAACTACTAAATGTATTTAGGACAGCAGAGGCAAAATACATTTCCAGTGCACAAAACTAAATTCAGAGCTGTATATCTCAATTGAGACAAATTTCGCATCGGAGGGTTAGAAAAAATTCGGAAAATAACTTGATTAGCATCGAGCGGAGATAGAAAGAAGTTCTAGTGTTGTCCACTAATTCAGACAAATGGTTCTTTTACCGAGCAAATTGATTAAATATGGGAGAGGGGAGCAAATTCGTACGATGCGATGCGATCTGAGCTTCTGCAACACAAACACCAATTCTATTCTCAGACGACAGTTTGCCTTGTGCCATTGCATGCCACACTCAATTCACTACTTCTGCTCCACAGTTTTATATAACTGATCCCGTTTCTTTACCCTCAAAATAAAAACAAATTTTCTACTTTTGTTTGCTCAACTTTTTTGTAATAAATATTTTAAGAACATCAAATTCATTGTATACAGCATACGTATTACTAACTATAACCTTACAAGTATAAATACTTGAAAAATATGTTAATTTAATTCGTATAACACCGAGTATACAGTGTGCATGTGCAACAATAAATAATTATAGTGAACGAAATAAGATATTTAATATTGATATCTAAACTTCCATGTTTCCTATTACAACGTATACTTACAACACAAGATTAACTATACAAGGTCGAAAACAATTATTTTCACATTGTTCTTATGCATGTACTCGTTAACACTTGTAATATTGTACCTCTGCAGTATGTAGAGGTAGGGTTGGCAGTAGGTAGTATAATATTATATAGGTACTACATAGAAGGCTGTTGAAATTGACATGAACCAGAAAACCCAGAAGATATTAATTGGAAGGTAGGTAATTATAAACCAATCAACAAAGATTCTGAGTTTTTGCATATCAGAATAAATAACATTTTGCCACCTATTTATTAAAAGCAATTTCTTAGATTAAATCGTCCAGGATTAACACATCAGAATGTGTTTACATTTACGGCATTGGTAATTGTATGCTGAGTAGCTACTCTACAGCCAAAGTACACCATACCACTAATAATACATGTACATGTAAGTATTTGTACTAGAGCATACTTATACTATTTACAAGAAATATTATGTATGCATAACTGTTGTGCACATACAATACATACACTCATACACTGCCACTCTTATTGCTAAATTAAAAATTGGAGTTTATGTGAAGTGATGGGTGCCCACCCCAATTTCTAGTCAGTCAGGTCAGATAAACCCGAGTCTGGTTATGTTCAGCAGTTTCAAGTCGAACCTAACCAAGCAAAAGCAGAATGCTAAACTAGAAATAACTTCCCTGGAGCGAAGGTAGCCGAGTCGAGGCACAACAGCCACCTATTTACCTTCTGTGTTTTCATTTAGCTCTGCAACTTTTGACTTCTGTCTCTTTGCTACAGTTTAATCCACAACACACTGTGCACACTTCCCATCCAAACAGATAACTTCTATCACAGTTATAATCTGTACAACATTACCCAATATAAAATTACGTAAGTACAGTATAATACCATGCAGCTATAACTAGAAGTTATACTGTAGCATAATGTTATGTACTTTCTTATCCGTGGCAACAATTTTTATTATGTACACAACTATGTATGTTTATTCTGTGTATTTTTGTAGGGTCGTAATGTTGGGACATCATGCAGTATCATAATGCTCGTGTTTTCATCTAAGCATCTATGTATGTGTTAGCAACTTGTACAATATACGGAGATGCTTATACATACATTAAATGCGTACACGATACACAAGCTTTTTATCAAGTATGTACATAGGTACCTACATATAAAATAAATATCATTATTACGTAACGTACTTACAACTTACACTAAAACAAAAGCAGTCTTACGGAACGGCTGACAAGACCAAGTTTCTGAGCCCACAACTCACATTACCCTGTCCTGCCTGACCATCCTAACCGCTGACATCACTTCCCTTAACACAACTTACGTTTTTCTATTCCTAAGCTAAACTAGTGCAACTACTATGTATAACATTGTAGCACGTATACTGTATTACCTCTTTACTACATTTTTACGACTATTTAAATGACTCTTGGATATTTTTATGCATTCCGAATTGCAAATTAATTACGGTGAATGGATTTTATTTTGGAGATGAACATTTAGATACTTACTTATAAAAGTATTATTTAGATATTTGAGGAAAAGTAAAAATTATAGGATAGGGGAGTGAGGTTGGGGAAAACCACAGACTAAGATATCAAATTAATTTTGGAAAATCAATAAGGAGCCAGCTGAGAGTTCAGTGGCGTAGGAAAGGAAAGTAACCTCCTCTGGTGAAGGAAAAGCTGGGAAACGACATCAAATGCTGATTAAGCGATCAAAAGAGCCAGGTCATTAAAATTGACACAGGATACATCAGTCTTGAGACTGGAGAGTGAAGGTGAGTGAATAAAGACTATTAAAATATAGTTCTGTGGTGTAGAAATGCAAAATATGAGTATTGTGTAAATTCTATCACAAATACGTATGCCGTAATACGTATGTACATTTTCACATTAGCTCCTTCAGATAAATACTCCAGTTTAGATGTAATAATCGCGGCTTACTCCCATGCTCACTTTTAATTTATTTTCTAAGTTGGTTAGTAAGTAGTAAGTACCTTACGTACTATGAATTCTGAATGATATTATATATATAAATATGTTCGTATTTATTTAAAACCTTAAGTAGTAATTACTAACCAGAAGTTATAGTACATCGAGTTCATAGAACTAATACAGAAAGATATATGGGAGAAAAGGAGAATTTTTTTAAACGGTTTTATTTGATAGAATTGTTAAAGGTAGTGAAATGGGCTCTCGTTTATTATATTATGAAAGGCGAGTGAGCACAGAAATAAATAGTTATTTAGGAGAGCTGAGCTAAGCCAAGCCAAGAACCAAGTTAGTTTTTACATTAACTATATCAGTCATATCATATCTCATTGAAATCATATAAGCTAACAACAAAACAGCTTCGTTTCCATTCTATCTCACCAACTCAGTCAGTTCTTTCAAACAACTCTTTTCAAATCAAATAACATTCATCCACATCAAGCCGAATAAATTCAGGCTAACATAAAGTTCACATAATTAAGAATCCGCAGGGGTCTTTGCATGTTGAAATTCGTCGACTCCCGTTACAGGAAACAACGTACTCAGGACTTCTATTCCAAACCAACTAATGCACTGCAACATAATCCTAGTTACATTTACATTAAATGCCCATGTATATTATGCAATAATGTAATCTACTTATTATTCCCTGGTATTAACTTACAATTATGTTTGAGTATAAACTAAAGCATTGTCGAAGGATTTAAAAAATCGTAAGTAAGAAACAAATTGTAGTTTTATTTAGTAGTACATAAAAGTGCACATTGAACTATTCCTTAGTTTTATTGAGTTACATAAGGTTATAGGTTGGATTTGAAAGCTATAAAACCTTTCTATTTCTCAATAATTATGATTGGCGATTGTTTATTAATACCAAGTAAATGTGCACGTACAATTATTGTTATAGTCTACCTACTACTATGTAAAATATTAGATAAGTTACCACCCAAGTGTATCTGACAGTAAACTCATCTCTCGCCACATGTTTATCTGCATATTGCATGTTTTATTTGCATTCAAAAAATTGCAACCAGTATGAATAGGAGCTGACGATGTGTGAGTAGTGAGTAGCTAACTCTAATTACACATCTAGTGTCGTTATGAATTTTAAAACATTGCGTACCTACATTTGCATCTACCACCCGCTTAATACACAAGTGAAACAGAATTAAGTAGTCTAGTAAAACGGTTACACATTACACACAGCTCCTACTCTAGCAATATTTATGCGTAGACAATTAAGTAGGCAACTGTAACAAAACTTCTACTTACAATTAGAGAATGGCAACTTAATCGCGCATTTCAATGCAGTCAATTTCCGTAATACATTATAAATTATTTTTATAATGGAGCGCAAATGAAAAATGCTAATAGTAATGCATTCGCATTTAAGCAATCCAATTAATTATATGCACTCGCGTTAATTGCAAGCAATTAAATATACTTGAGCTGCTACAGTATAACCACAAATACGGGTTTCCGCTCTACTGTCAACATGTTCTGCTCCTTGCCCGCCTTTTGAACTTTTACTAGTTAAACATTGTTGATAAGCTAGACAATTAGTATTACGCAGGTATGCAGCAAAGAACAGCCTATTAGACATACCATACTTGCTGTAACATGTCTTTTATGTGCATTGCAAGATACGCTAATAAAAAACCTACCTACTGATGATACCTGAATCATTTTAATCAGTCCCATTCCAAATTGAGAATATAATATCTCTATAAGATAGGTATATATCTATAGAATACATAAAAAGGACACAACACAAGGAAACTTAAGTAGTTGGACATCTGGACGGGTCAGCCAGACAGGACAGGACAGAAGTATCAAACTAAGAAAGAAATACGAGAGCAGATACCAGGACTACTTATAAAACTATATTATGTATACATTATTAGTTCAGTATAATATCATGCATCTGCAAAACAGCGTTGTTGGACTTGGACCTAGTCCAACACCACGTATGGGTAAACAGCGATAATAAATTGCTGACAACCGAAACTCGCTGGCTAGATTGTATGTATTTAAATACATTAACTATTATAGCAAGTCCTTTATGCAAAATGTAAGATATTCAACTTCTAGCTCTCTATTTATTTCCCTTCACAAGTGATACTTTCCCCAATAATGAGAATTTATTTATTTTTGCACAGATATATTACACTCATAAAAGAAGAATCTTTATTTATATGTAATTATACGTACCGTAAATTCTAACCAAATTATTTCTAATTTTAGAGATCAATTTATAGTTTTGTAAATGCAGAATTTCACAGCAACTGCTCCCTGATTTACATAGTAGTGCAATTGTATATGCATAATGGATAGGTAAACTGTTTCCTTTCTTGCTTTAGCATTCAATAAAGTTTTGTCATTTGTCTTGATGTAATGTAAATTATTGAGTTCATGTGTGTCGTTTAGTAAATGTATTATAAGATCATGTATCCCAACAACGTATCTATACATGCATGAACATTGCAACAATTGAAACAAACAGTACATAACTCAAAGTACCTGTGATACTTTGAAGAAGTCCAAAAATGGTGAAATTACTGTATACTTTCTTATCTGATTTGACGGCAGACTTTGATTTAGGTTTTGTTCAAACAAACGCAGGCACAGAAGGCAATGCTCAGCTATTATAAATGTTAACCTAACATTAAAATATTCGTTGTAAAAAATCATGACCATGTATAGAGAAAAAAAGTTTTAGTAGTCCTAGTCGCATCACGAAGTCGGCGTGACTGGATATAATATTCCAAAAATCGGTGTATAATGCGCTCTTGAATTTTTAGTATAATTCCTTCATTGATTACAATACCTGAGCACATAGAAATTATAAAGTAGCAATTTAAAAAAATTATAAATATTAAAATACTTTTCCATGTTGTTCTCAACTTATCCAATTGTTTAATCTCTTGAATTTGGATAAATATCAAGCTTAATAAGGAGTGTATAGTGTGATTTTATATGTCAAAAGACCAACTAATACACAAAGATCGGCTTATACATGATGCTATTATATATTGTGATCTACGAGTAGGTCTATGATAGAGATAGACATCAACACAACCAAACTTCCACCAAATACATGAGTTTATAGTATAAAAGTAGTCTGGTAATACTTCCCTGCATTGCATAATGTACAGTGAAAATGCACAGAAAGCTCTTTCAATGCTTTTGGTTTAAAAAATCACAGAAGGGTGCGACTGGTTGACTAAGCTACTATATTTTACATAATAGATGTTATAATTCAAACTGTTAACCAAACGTATCCATTTCAGGAAAAGTGTCTATAATAGGAATTTTCAAAGAGCACTACATAAATTAAAAACACTAAATGTCTCCTTTCTTTTCCAGTTGCTAAAAGAGTATTACAATTTACAATGTATCCTACACTATCCTACCTTTCAATGGGACAAGGCAAACAGCGACAAACTGACAGCAGGATATAGTAATGTCAAGTACAAACATATACACACACCAAGCAATACTATAATAACACTTAAGAGGACATGCCACTAACGGGAGTGAACGGAAGTTGAAGGCATAACAACAGGCATTTTGGTTGCCTCTTCTCCTGCATTGACATTCACGTGAAACAAAACAACAATCTGTTTAAATACATGCTTACCAGCTCAAAATTTTTGAAACTGGCTTATGCACATACTTATAGGTACCACTACTTGTATGTTGTATAACTACATATATATACTACATACACTCTAATACAAAGTAAGTTGAGATTTAGTCTAGGGAATACGGGACTTGTTCGTGAACAGCAATACACGATTTGCAATAAATTGACAACAAATTCATTTAAACTTTAATTTCAGTTAGTCTTGGATAAACTGAAATTTTAGCTATAATTCAAAAGCTATGATTAATTCCAAAGAAAAATAATAACGTAGTAATCGATAAAATGAACAACAGCATTGTCAGGAGCTGCGTTTGGAGTTTTGGAATATTGAGAAAAGGGATCGCATCATAATAGTAGAAATATGCATCTACGCACTTTATTAGAAGACCTACAGAAAAATTTAAAGTTACGACAATGAAGTAATAGATACATAGTGCATCAATGTCAAAATGTTTAAAGTTCATTCACAATTAGCACTTAATTTGTGTCAGACTATTTGTTTACGCAGCGAACCTAGGTACTTTATGTCAAATAATAATTCATAAACTGTTTGAATTTTCAATTGGAGGTGATCATGATATCTAAACAAATATCCTGACTCACTATCTGAAATATAAGCACGTACGTCCGACAAAGGATTGAAAGTGAACCATTGAAGAGAGTTGATTCTTTTTACATGAAAAAAATATGAGACAAATAAAACCAAACTGGAGATGCATATCATATGGAGTTCAGTGGAGGAAACTATTAAATGCTGGAGAGCAAATTGCAAGATTGTTAGGTTTATTGTGTACATAGTGTAGTTGGGAGTAATTGGAGTTGGAGATGAAATGAATGAAAGGTGCTGGATGATGAAAACTAATGAGGGGATCTTTCTGATACACTGTAGACCATCTGCACTAGTAAGTCAATAAGAATGATCTTAATTCTCAAGTTGTAGTTGAGTAAACCAAAGATAATGGTTGTTTGTGTATTTGTTATCATGTATTTGCATTGTGTGAGTAGCCGATCTATTTATCTGCCGAAGAGTAGAGTGAGTAAGTAAATAGTGAGTGAGTGAATGTATGTAATGGAGGAAGAGCAAGATAAGATACCTACCGGGACGGCCACTTCAAAGAAACGAGTACAAAAATTTGCACGAAGAAACGCGAAGGGATGAATTATGGCTCGAGTTACTTACAATACGCACATTCAATCTAATAGCTAACTTGACTTGTGTAGAGAGCCGTCAACACATAAAATTCGTAACATGGAAAATCAACCGGAACGAGATCTACATACAGACATACCGTATTCTTCAAATTAATTCTTTGAAAATACTTGTGTACTTAGGGAGCCCCAGTTTTGAGTTTTATTCTGGCATATAGTTACAATTTATCAAGAATTTTTCCTGAAAAAATAAAGTCTAAAATACACACATAAGTGAGGCGTAGATTAATTCATTACATATGATGAATTTTTTTGATAATTACTTCTGATTGCAAATAAATATTAATTAATTTTCTGACACACTTATGTATGTGAATGGAGAAAATGCGATCAAAGATTAAATAGTGATAAAGATTAAACAATTCTTTGAGTTTTGGACTTCCTGGGCTATTGTCAAGTATTTTTTAGAAACCCTAATTATCCAGTTGAATTAACTATAGGAATACGGTACATTGCTATTACACTGCAGAATGTTTTTCTGCTACATTTGTTAGGGCAGATAATTCCTTATTACACTTACATTTACAACACATGGGTACATTACTAACTACGAGCCAAACAATTAACATTTACTGCACTCCTACTAACTTCTACAGTGACCCAACATCATTAATACGATATCAATATCTATTTACTTTAACCAAATAAGAATATGCAAAGGTAAATGAAGAACAGTTGGGCTCTCATTTTAAGTTACGGACTGGTTATGTCTATCTAAACTATCTATACTTATAATAAGTAAATAAGCCAGTATATCTAGTACTCATACTTGAATTCTAGCTAAAACTATAAGTACCTACTACACTTAACACTATGCATAATATAACTCTTCATTCATTCTTGTTTTCCAGACTTGTTGTCTTCTGTCTAAAAACATATCTAGAACCGCATCACCACCAAACACAATGTATATAGAGTAACTTGACTTATACCGACAGAATTTATAGCATATTATGTATAGCCAAAGTATAAGCTGTGCCTGGGCTTCTTTTCAATTAACATACGAGTTCGAGAATCAAATCACGCATGGCTTTTATCAAGTTAATTGTGGAAAACTTTTTTTCATTCCTTACTCGTCTTCCAACACTCCATCAAAATTTTATATCATTCATTTCTATCCGACATTCATTTTTATCCCACCATAATACAATACCCTATGAATTGTGATCCACCGTCAAGTTTTATTCCGATATATCTGTAATAGTCTCCATATAAACTAAAAGAACGAGTCAGCCCGATGTTTTATCAGTAATATAGTTTTGTTACTCCAATGAGAATGTTACATTTAAGTATGTACATGCACACAAGTCTAGTTTTAGTTATATAATGAAGATACAGTTTCCAGGTACAAATACATACTAATAGTACTACTATACCACATAATTGTGTTTTGTATTTGTATTCCTAAAAGGCGCAACTCATTAGTGCATGACTTCAGCTAAATAGAAATAGGTAGCGGGGATTTATCCAATCCAGAGCCAGTAAAGTAACTGGAAAGAGGATAAGAAGCCTATAACGTGTTGTATAAAAGAACTGCTGAAAATTAAATCACAGGAGAATCTCTGGTAAGGCAGCCATTACTGCTACTTCTCAAAGGAGCCGCAATAGCCCAATCCTAACTATTAACCATAGTTTTAGGAAACAAAATAATGTTTGGTGTCTTCCGCGTAGCCATAATTTATGTCGTTAATACATTTTATGGAGACGTATGAATCTTCTCATTACGTATTTACACGCACAGTAAGATACAAAGAGTATGCATACGCACACAAGCCATAAGCTAATGTATACAACGTAAATTTTAAAGAGAGCTCAATTTTGATAATGATAATACAAATATATCACCAAGGTACGTACATAAAAAATCACAATTCGTGCAGCAGTTACTATTCAAAGATTCAAACGAATGTACTTTATATCATCACCAGCTTATATTATAATTATATAAGAGGTTTATATCTCAATTGTCAGCATTCGTAAGTACAGTAACTATTTTAATCTTTAGAATTACAAGAAAAGTATTTATATTGCACGGGTTACTTGAATAGCCGAATAGGTGACCTAGCTGTGGAAACAATAATATTTAGAGACCATAATATACAATACATACAATAATGTTTACATGTAAAAATTGTTTGTTTAAGATATTGCCTGTGTGTATGGAGATAAAAGTTGAGAGTTTAGAGATTGCCTCTAACCAAATAATGCACTCACACACACAATAATAATAAGTTACTCATTAATTCCTACTCTAGCCATGTATTCTCCTTCATCACTAAATATTTTGCCTTTAAGCAATTCACCAAGTGCATTGTATACACAAAACTTCTAATAACCGTGCTAGTCTATAGCAAAATAAATAATTACACAATGTTTACGTAAGACTAGGCCGACCAGCGAATCCTAAGTAACGAAGATCTTTCAAAGAAATGCATTCTAAATGCACAACTGCTATTCCTTACACAATTAACTACACCTAAAGTACTGTTCATAGATGAAATATTTATATTATGCATTAGTAAGGTTATAAAAGGTATGTTATAGCCAAGTACAACTCTGTATTATGTATGTTAAGTTCTTGACTCTTTCTATGTATTCCTTTGTATATTACACCGCATACTATCAATCAGTCATTAGCATCACGTTTCACCTCTCGAACCAATATAGTATTATTGTGTTTATGTATGTATACTATTTACTACTCTACATAACATGTGTAAGCACTATTGATTGCATACTCCCATGCATTCTTATTATGCTACCTGTGTACTATACATATTTTACATATATTCCCTTGCTGTACATACCCACGAGAAAATTTTCTCCTTTCTCTAGCTCTCTCATCTTCGGAGCACAATTAATTTGGCTACCTCTAATGGTAATCAGCCTCACAAAAATAATATAATACACTCCCTAAATTAGACGGCTAAAACATTTAAGTATAAAGCCGCACAGAAACAGAGCTCATGAGCATAATGCATCTACTTCGGAATTAACGTCAAAAGACAATTCAGTCCAGGATAGCTTAAACTGCAATACAATACACGAAGGTAAACATTCTATCCCGTCGCATCGAATCAGAAAACGCCCTCCGTATACCAATTTAGAGTTTGCCAATCAGACCGTCCGCTCTGATTTACTATAAAACTCCTAAACTGCAATTAATACCTACATCAGCCAAACAAACGCTACTAGCAACATCTCTAAATTATTTAAACCTACAGGGATGTATGCCATAAATTGTAATTCATATACAATAAATAATTCAGGCTACTTATCCTTTAAGTAAATTTGCTGTTTGTTTACTGTACGCATTTTCTATATTTTTATTTTTATTCACTCTATTTTTTGCATATCTTGGTAGATCTTTGTAGAAACTTACTTAAAATTATTTACTTAACAAATGTTCATTTTCACAATATTTAAGCTATTTAGATAATTTTACATTCTTTATACCCATACAATTAGTGTAGATCATACGAATGGAAAATTTTCATATAAAGAGATGTGAAACCTCTTGTAAACTTAATGTAAACGCACATAATAATGATCTATCAACAAAGCTCCGATGGGAATCAAAGAGTTGTACTCGCATTCAGTATTTTGTGTATTTTGCGCCATCATATCGTATAAGCACAAGAATGTTTTTATCTTCTGACTCATTTCATCTTTGCTATAAACTGTATTCCTTGAGAGATAAATCAAGGAGACACGACATCCCAAAATTAAGATGAGAATGCATACAATTAATTTTCAAGCTTTGCCATCCACGAGTCATTTACTCCCTCAGAATGCAATTATAGGCCTAGTAACTTCTCTAATCTGTCAGTTGGGAAGGGATCCCGCACCGATTCTCATCTCTGTTCTCTTCGGACTCATTTAGATACAACATCGATGTAGCAGTAACATTATGACTTATTAGTTACTAGCATTATTTGGTTCAGCCGTACATTCTAGTTGTTTCATCATCTAATTAGGGAACATGACAATTCCATATTCTCAAACATTGGCTGGCATATATTTTGCTTCTATTATTTAGACGCCTTATATTTCGGCTTTTATAAGTAGCAAATGTAGACAAGTTACAAATTAACACTACCCAAAAATATCACTTACTTATAAACGAGATTAAAATAGTAGGAAAATAATTTCGTTATTGTTGGCTGTTTTCTTTAACTACTATATACAACTACATTTACGTTCCTTGATCATAATGCAATGTTTACATGACGCAATAAATGCATTTTTGATATGGTAAAAGTGCCTACCTGGCAAGAACCATGGTAGATGCTCTAGTAACTAAGTATGCGTCCAATACTATGGTAAAATTATACAATGGCTACAAGATGGAATATTTGTGTTCCTACATGCACTATACATTCAGCTATAAATGTTGTTGCTGTGGCACAGTTTCCTAGACTGGAAAAATAATCAGGGAATGATGATGGGAAGGAATGAGATTGAAAGGACAAATGTAAATTGTAGTAATGTAATGTCAATCTCATCGGCAGTGAGGCATAAAATGCAGAGAACGACGACGACGATGTTGTCGAGAAGGGAAAAACGAATTCATAGCCGTGTATGGCCTGGTCTCTATAACATGAAACTTTTCTTCATCTGACTGAACTAATAACCAACCGGTAATATTATTGCTATGACGCGATGTTCAGGGCGTAACAACTGGATGGCATAGCAAAATCATAGCCCTAGAAATGAAATCTAAATAGTACTCTATTTAGTTTTATCATGGAGTCTAAAATCACACGGTGAATTATATTTAAAGTCATTTTTATTGCTCCCAATAATTATACTGAAATTGCACCTTTTGCAAACTATTATAAGTATTTACAGGACAGCAGCCAGAAGTTCCAACTTCACTCAAGGATTGCACATGTTTTGCAGGCCAGCTAACACTAAAAGGGTCTTAGAACATTGTGGAATTCATGCTCAAGCATGAAATGATGTATAAAAACTGTGACAATAATGACACTGCAAGTAAATACTATAGAAGCTACACTCCAACTTTTGGTTAACAACCATCCTACCCATGAATGTCATGATAGCCATTGTCATGAATAACAAAATAAAAAGGTTACAAAGCCAATAGTAATGACATATAACCAACATAGGGTAAGCAGACGCACCTATCAAAATGTACAAATATCATAAATATACAGTCTGGGTCCTGAGTCCTGGGTGCCTTGCATATTGGTCTATACCAATTACATTACATATTGCACTACAAAATAGCATGTCATAGCGTCCGAAGAATACGAATAGGATTCTGCCCCTCTAATCATTCGCTTCAAATCCTGCAAAACAAAATCAGTTAATGTGATCGATTGAAATGGTAAACTGGGATGGTGTCTTGCCTACGTACCTTTAGATAATGAAATTCAAATGCAGTACGAAAAAGGAATAACATCCTCCAGTTACTTTTCACGGTTGTGTGAGCGGCGCCGAAGATAATGCAATAATTGTATTTGGGACAAGAGCCATTCGGCAATGCTAACTAGCCCGGCGGTCAATTTATGGAAATGAACAGCCTAAATATTATATCAGTCACATCATTTAATGGATCATCTCACTGTTAGTAAAATAGCATTACACAACCCAACAACAAATTTCTTACGTTTATATGAATTTTTTCTCGATCCTACCAATTCACTTTACCAAAGAAAGCTTTCTGGAAATATGCGAAATTTAAAATCGTTGCTAGCAAGTTTAATTGTAATATAAAAACGAAATGTGCGCAACGGTTCATAAAATAGCCATTTACTTAAGGAGTTGACATAATTTAAACCACAATATAAAAGGGTAAAAACAGTTAGGGTGGCACAATTAAGCAAATACAAATCCATTACTTTGTGATCTGATTCTGAGTGGGCACTTAAGGGTGGACTGAAGACGAGGATTCATTTTGAGCTTACGTTGTGGTTAAGCTTAAGTGAACTGCCACGACCAAAAGGACTTACTTATGTATTCATAGAACAAATACTTATTACATAACTTTAGCCAGCTGTGAAAGGTATGCTATACTAGGAGAAGATGCTAAATATATACACTTTATAGGCACCTACGGTTATTAAATGTAAGGAAACCAATATAAAGTAGCTATCTATATTAAGATGTTAAGAAATTCTGAAGTACTGTTGAACGGAGGAGATTGAAAGCTGCAAAAAACTAGGGGAACACATTAAAAGGAAAAACATGTTCGTTTTCATATAAGGAGCCTTTCCTATTGTATGTATTACAAAACATAACATTGTAAATATTATATGCTGATATTACTACATATAAATAAGTTGGGAACTGAGTAAGTACTTATAAGGTATACTTATAGATGCAGAGGACTACAATCAGGACTTATCGTTAGATTAGACAAGCTACCAGACTATGAAATGGACAGTCAGCCTTCTGTACCATTGCATTTAAACATTTCTTACCCTAACTCACTAATACTTTACTTAAGGCAAGCCTAAGTTAAGGACGTGTAGGTCTGTAGCAATATTGTGGGCATGAGTAAAAGGTAAACGTATTATTACACAAGAATAGTATAAGAGATCATGAAGAAAGTATCTACTTATAACGCTATATATTAGGACTGAGACATAGAGACCCTTTTGCAACAAAAAGGATCCCTTTGTTCCGTTACGCGTGGCAAACTCAACACATTTTTCTCGACATTGTTAATAGGATAGTGGCCAAAATGAAGGGCATTAATATTATAGTATGAATGTACATGTTCAGTACAGTAAGCAGTAATTTATTACATACATAGGCTGCTGACCATATATTCTGTACATATATACAGCAGTTAAGTGAGTACATGATACTGTGATACTTGTCTCCACTCATTTTACTGAAACCTAATATTTTGAGAGGAATTCATTGCTACGTTGTATTTAAGAATGTTGTTTGAAGCTTGTTTAGCTAATTACGTTGAGGCAGATCATTTTTCATGTCATTCAAGAATAGCCATGCTAATGCCAACTTTACGAGTAGAACGAGAGTAGTGTAAGTGAGTACAGATTAACTCGGGTATTGAAACAGATAAAGGCAAATAAAATATTAGTGAACACCTCTCACAAAGCTGCAAGCCGTAAAATTTTAATGAGTATGATTGCAATGACAGACAAGCGAGAATTTTACGTGTGGATATTATTTAGAATGATTTGATTTGATTGCAGTTAGAAGTTAGAAGGAACTAGAGAACCTTGTCTTGTGCAATGATAAAAAATGACGGGTTGTCTTCTGTACAAATAGTAGTAGTAGTAAGTAAGAAGTAGTATTGTGGATTGGATACTGGACTGCAGTACAGTAGAACTGTGATAAAGAACTGCTACTAATTATTTTGATATCTTAAATTACAATCTTATAAGTCTCTTACGGCAAAATGTTGATTTCTTTTTTTCAGATGTTCGGAATGAATTCTGTGTATTCATATTCTGAATTAAATACTTAAAGTTTCCACTTCTGCGTGATCTGATGATATACTTACAATAATATAGTGTTATGGTGTTACGTTAGCGTACTGCGGATCTGTTAATGTTAAACATACAAACCAAACCACACTACAAAAAGATTTAATCGCTAACGGCAACTTCTAAGTAGTTACTCGCATAATCTATTATTACTGAAGATTTGATCAACCAGAAATACACATGTTAGCAACACACAAAGAAATAAAGATAGAGGTGCCAAGAACTTATCTCACAGCTATTGTAATTGTAATTCATTCTACAATTGAGGATCTAGGATGGATTGGATGTAGCAATTTAATTATTACTTAGGGCTTCTTTAATTTGCTTTTCATATTTTATTCTACCATTACCCCTACCTCCTACTCCAATCCAATCCACCTGTATTCTGTTTATCTATCGCCTCACCTTTACCTACCTTAGCTTACATTCATTTGTTCGCAAACTAGGCAGCATTGCCCTTAGCATTTAAACTTCTGTACCGTTCCTATGCAATTTATTACTTCACATTTACATACACTTCAAAACTTTTCTTTGATTTTCTTTCTAATACACTGAAGGCGAAATTCATGTCCTACCTTAATTCTCATTACATCTTTTTTAAATTTTATTCTCGGCATACCGAATACATTTATTCATGTAATAATAGCAAAATTGCCAATCTGCATTAATCACATTACAGGTGTTCATCATGCAAAGCTAGCAACTTCGAATCTCGAATGTAAACCATCACGTACACTATGGACGGGCACTAATTGCTATGAAATCTTGGGAATTTTTATAACAATTGACTATTTAAATAATATAAAAATAATTCCAGTTATTAGTTTGTATGCTCGCCCGTATACCTACTTGTCAGTGAATAAATTAAAACTATTGTATCTCACTAAATGAATGGCTTCTGCTTTGCAAGAGAATATTGATACAATTACAATCACCAACACAGTATATTATCGCAAAATCATATTGCGAAAGCTTTTACTGTCAAACTCTCATGTTCTTTTAAGCAATGTTCAGGATAATAATAAAAACTGACTAATTTTCTCAATGGTATGTATGTATGGTTGCTTAGAAGTGGAACTAAACGGCTTTCCACTCGATTAACAAAATTCCATTTGACTGAGTTCTGGTTCTGGCCCTTAAGAATATCCCAAACTCCTCCACAAAATTCTCACCAGACGGGAACGAAGCCAATATTTTACAACCTAATGGTGATGCAATTGTCGAAATGTTATGCCTTTCAAACATGTCATCAACCTAGAGTCTGTATTTAGAAAATACAAATTAGGTGTCAACATTGTAGCTCTGGAGTTAGTCATCTTTTCTGAGGAAGTAGCAATAGTCAACAAGAGCAAACATTGTCTACTCGATTTTTTTTGCTGAATAGTCCCTAAACAATTTCTATGCGAGCAATTAACCACAAAGTGTTTATGGACATAAATTAAGAATGGTAACCATCCATAACCATTTTAGCACATACTCATACCAACTAATTTTGCAATTTTCTAATTTAACGTGACATTCAAATGAAATGACGAAACCAAAGGCAATTCAAATACAGTTAAGTCATTTTAAATGTATCCCAGTATACTACTGATATAATGTATATATCTGTACTTCCGAAAGCTATAAATAAAAATGATTAATTTCAGAAGACAGAAATCATACAGAAATAAAATTGGATTGCGCCAATTAGCAGCTCATATAGTAAAACAAGGTATCTATGATATGCAAAGTAAATTGTGCAGTGGCACGTACTTATGATAATAGACTATACTGTCGCACATTACTTGTCTCATAGGCACTCAGGAGTCATGTCGACTAGAGTAAATCTGAAAGCATAAAGTGGCAGAGCAACTGCTGGTGCTTTCAAAAATTCAAAGTCTAAAGATGCCATATTATAAGCAGTCAGCTTACTTCACAACTCTTTAGGTAACACATAGAGCAAAGGAAATAGAAGAGTTTAGCCAAAGATGAGAGTGGAAGGATAGAAAATAATTCGAAGGCCGAGTTGGCGGAGTGCTGTCAGGATCTTTTAACTTGAGAAAAAGCTGTCAGTCAGCTCCTCCTAATTTATCTCCCTCTTATGCTCCACATAGATTACACACAATGCATTACCAGATTACAATGCAATACTCACATTAAATTATTACGCTCTCCTACATATATTCGTGTGCAGTATCACATTTTTAAGTTGAATCTCTGGAAACAACACTTATTCTCGGTTTAGTTCTACTTAACAATCCTGTAAACAAACAAGTCTCGTCAGCTTAACTTAATACAAACATGATCATGATTTAACCTACAGTCGACTTCACCTAACGTCACATCATCTGTCAGTGGCGTATCAACTATCATCCCAAAGGCAAAGGTATTTGTTTCTTCATTTGCTGCAATTTACTATAGTATATACTGTTTATAATATTTACCCGAGGAAACATTACAAACCTGAGTTACAAATTAAAATACAAAGTTGAAAAATATTTTCACGATGAAAAAAAAAACAGAATTGTTTTTTTCGGACAAGGGGCAAGAAATTTACGCCACTGCTGGATACTTTGCATGTCAAATCAGAGCCAGTGAGCAATACGATGTTCTAGGTTAAATCTTCCCATTATAATGTAGACAGAAATTATGAACCTATCCAAATACTAACATTTTTCATGCACGCACCACGTGCCAATCATCATCATCATAACCATCACCTATAGATCAACTACTTATTATTAAAATTCTTTCTTCCGTAGGTAGGTACTGAAGAATAATTGATGTTAGCGTGAAGAATGTCTTTCATTCGGTTATTATGTATCGCCAGATACATTATCAATTCGTCTTGGATGTTTGGCTGTGTGTCCTTGTGTGTGTGCTCTCAATAGCTTTTGAACTCACTTTTGAACTTTCTCAATAGCTTTTCAATTTTTTTCAATTCTGTTTTCAAGAAGGTTAAATGGCCACATCGGTCTACGGGTCAATGGACTTCCCTACTCGGCACATTTCTTAAATATAAACATATGGCAAGTATGAGTTATCGTTGAAAAGCTGTTGACAATGTGAGATTTTGGGGGGCTAATATAAATATTATAAATGTCTCTAATATGACATTTAAACTATTTTCATTGACAGAACCGGTAGTTTAGTGAGAAACATTTAAAAGAATTAAAAAATTGATTACGGCGATACATAGAGACATCCGTTTGATCGATTTATTAACTTGCAGCATTTTACCATATATTCATCTTTACTAATTTCCGTTAGAGAATCAGAACCGCAATAGACACCCCTTAAGATGCATATAGTACCTACATATATACATTCCATATTAAATGCATACCTAAACCTATTTAGTATAAAGAACACATGAGCACATAACACACAGAAAGCAGACAGATCATCATCATCATCCTCTCATTATTAAGTATACTGATCTGAACCTTACGAGCTACAATCAATCCTTCACATTCCATCACTCAAACTAGGTAAATAGCTGTGTGAAACCTTTTAATTTTTCACAACCTATTAAATGGAACATAATAAAAGTAAACAATCATGATAGGATCCTTTCCTCAAAGTCCAACTAAAGCCAATATGATGGAAGGACCACAGAGTTGCGCACACAAGTTAACGCCAATCGTTAGCTTTTTTGTTCTTAAACTTCAAATTTTTCAATTTACTTAAACACTCACCTTTTTTTGCCCCTTGACTTTTAATTGACTACTAAAATCGATTTCGTGTCTATGAAGTACTGAATTTATGCAAATGTAGACAAATTCCCCTTTCCTGTTTCTTAGTCATTTCATGCATTTACTTAAAAACAAAAATGCTTGCCTTGCCTTAGCTCTCGACTCTTTCACTCTTCAATTTTAATGGTGTTTTCTAAATACATTACAGTTTTTCCACTATTGTACTGGTAAAACGTAAACGTATCTAAGTAAGTATATAATAGCAACAGGCAGGATGAACGAAGTATGTTCCTTATTATGACTACATGCAAATACAGATAATTGTAAAGAATCCAAATAAACTCATCTATAAGATTAAACGTACCAAAATTTCATTATTTACTTTGCCATAAAATAAAGGAAATATTCATTGAGGTGTATCGGGCACTTTTCGTTTGTTTTACCATTATGTTATCTAGCAGACTAAAAGGCTGACACGCAAAGGTACTTAAAAGCCTCTCGTGATTTTGCCAGTTCGTATTTACTATTACTTATTATTGCGGACATGAAAACTACCCCAAATTGGTTTTAAAGCAAATACATAGAAAATAACATGGGTAATGATAAGGTTTTAGTTAATTTGCCGTTTGACTCAGAAGATAATGAAATGCTTACGTTCTGTCCATTTCCTTTATTACGACCATTATTTCTGTTTCTGATGCTAACTTATGACAAGACGTTGCGATGAGTTGTCTTTGCGTTCGACTTAATTTTTTAGAGAGAATAAGATTGCACACAGTGAAAATCATTGGCTGTTTAGCAGTTAATAATAATCAGGTAGAATGGATTCTTGTGTTCTTTTCCCTATTTTTTATCTACCAAATAACTGGGTTGGTAAATAGATCAATAAACTTAAAGATGCGGTATTTCCAAAGTTGTACTCACTTAAATGCAAGAAACTCGTATGGTGTACAGTTTCTTAAAAACGACCAAAATGAATTTTTACATCAAAAACTGTTACAAGTTCAAAATATTTAATCCTGTCACTTAAATGCATTTGAACAAATTATAACCTTGGATTTGACGAGCGATTTCCTATTCAACCAATTCATTAAACCTAACCTAAATGCCCTACCGCAGGCAGCCGAACGTTTAATTTATAAGTTTACATCTGTTAACATAGATAGGGAGCAGAGCTACCCACCTCATTCCTAATAGGTATAACCTAACTCATTAACTACCTAAAAAGGTAAAAGGGTAGCGCTGATGAATCTGAACTTACTTATTGTGAGCAAATTTTGACATGTCTGTATAATATGTTGTAGACCCACCAAAGAGTACACTGTTATACACAGGGTAGGAGAAATTCATTAGTTTCATTCAAAAGAAATTAAAAAAGGAAAATAAAACTTGGCATTTTTCAATTGTTGTACATTTAGTTTTCTAGTGCCCTGTGTCCATCATCATCCGAGTGCGAGGTAGTAATTGCTTTGTTGGCAGACAAAAGTCAAAGTCAAAGTCAACATCAACACACGTTTAGTCAGGTCAGTCATGCCATGCCATGCTACTCACCATCACATCACCAGACCACAAAGTAAATAGTCCAAACGTCACAATGGAAAACAGGAGCAGTAGCAGTGATGATGATTCTCATGACTGAGACCGGAAACGGGGAGGTTTGTCGGGTGCCCAATAGCCTATGATTAACGCTGCTTAATTGTTTCAGCACAGATATAGTTAGCATGCGACCATTTTATCCTAAACGTATCCTTGCTATTATTATTTAGGTAGGCTTAACTCCTTAGATACAATTAAATAATTCATATACAAATGTACATGTGTAAGCCTACGATTATTCCAGTTCCAGTTTTCTTTCTGTCATTTTTCTTACAGAATTTTCTGCTACCGTAGGCATAAATTGAATACAATTATATAATTCGTTGATGGGTATTGTTGCATTATGTTGTACTAATTGTGATTGCGATCCATATGTTTATATCTCTAGGTACCAACTAAAGTAAATACTAAAGGATGGAACTTTTACTTATTATTATTATATAGATATCGTCATATCAGTAGCAATTCAACAATAGTTCGGCTCAGTCACGAACATATATAATACATATATGGAGCAACTGTAAGTAAGTAGGTACTAGATACTAGATACCTACATATGCAAGGAGATAAGTGCATGTAACAATTTAGTTAACCATTTACTTAATACCAACTAGAATAAGTATCTGCAGCTATCAAATCTACTTAGTCTCGTCCTCGTCTGGTAGACTTCCACAAGCTCACTAATCTTAAACATCTGCTTTATTAGACCTTTTTCGCGTGTATCTATACAATATATTATATAATAAATATATTTATGTAACATTGCACTATATATGAGAGGAACTGGAAAAGGTAACAGAATACAAGCACTTACCACACACAATACTACTAGAGAACCTTTGTAAGTATCCCTATAGAGTAGGCCCCATGTCATACTGAAAAGATACGCCTCAGACAAGGATAGACACAACAATTCGAAGGGATACATGTCTACTCGCCAGTAAATTATCTTTATCTTGAACATAAGGAACCATATATCCAGAATTAAGATCCACTCCCTTCCTAAGGCCCTTCTCCGCCTCTCTGTGTGTTTTTCTAATTTGAAATTCATTGCCACCATCAATCTCATCATGGCAAGTTAAACGTCGTCACCAAAACTATAATACATATACTTAGGTGCATACTATTATGTAGTTACAACCTTCACTCAGCAATTTTTACTATATTTGAAAAACTAATGCTTTCACTTCCTGTACTCATTCATTACTGAGTACAGTATCACACACGATACTTCTACTAATTCCCTAAATACTACTACTTCCTTTTTTTCATTTTCCTTTCAACCATTTGGTGCTATTATTGTATGCATGGAATATCCTATGTGGAAGTAGGCTTCTTGATGTTGGACAAAAGAAATTAATTTACCCTACAGCAATTATCCAATAGCCTTAAACAATTACAGCGGAAACTAATTAGTCCAGTAAATTGCTATAGAAAACAATCTGCCTATTCCATGTGTTACAGCTGTAGAACAAAATTGAAAAGAAAGTTTGCATGTTTACCCACAAAGTATAATTCCTGTCTTATGTATTACTAATTAATAAGGAATAGGTTTAAGAATTGTGTACATCAAATCAGCAGGTGTAGAATATCATGCAACACTCCCCAGCAAACTAAATATTATTCAATTTTGAACTAGGTACTTATAGTTAACAAGTTTATACATATTTCAGTGCATCAAACATATTATTTTGCATGCAAAATAATTTATTAATATGTTTAGAAACAAAATTTAATCACTTTTTGGAAGAGGTCATTTTCAAAGTAGGTATTTCTGTAGCCCAGAATATAACCATTAAATGCATTTGTGGTACTGCAAAAAAATTGTTCCACATTATGCAGTAACTGTTTTGTTGTGTAAATAAAATACGTACCTTAGGCAATTACATACATAAATAAATACATAGAATGATATCTGGTTGTAATTTGTAATTCAGTAAAAACAGGAGTATTTAGTTAGTACCTATGTGTATAAGTACATATTTTGAAGGAAACCCTGAAGGAATAGACGAGATCACGACCTCCCATTTCTCTATAAAGTTTACCATTAAATTGTGTAAAAAGTTTTGTTGGTTTAGTGTTAGTCTCGTCTAGGTATCACATTATCTCATCTCCAGTGCAAAGTACAAACAACTTGCTGGATTACAAGTACAAATACAAGTCCCATAAAATTTGAGTTAATTTAAGGCTCCATCGAACCAAAAGCCAAGTCATCATGATTATAATTCATTCATTCATTTCTCCGGTTCCACTTGGACCATAAAACAGTGACTGACTGAGGCTGTCTCGGATATAAAAACAAATAAGTAGTTTTCTATTGCGCTAAATATTATAATGTTGTTTTGTTCCCACTACTACTACCCACGTTATACAAATACAAATAATGTCATATGCAAACTTAAACTTACAGTACATTAGTATTAGTAAACAGAGAAAACTCACACACTACAATGTAATAGTAACTAATAGTTTCCAAAGGTCGGTTCGGCTGATATTGTGATACCTACTATGGACACATATTTATATTCTGTATAATATGATATATAATCCTTACATGTATTTACAGTAGAGAAAAGACTACAGGAGTCCTTACATAATATTAGTTATAAGAAAATTTAGTGCTACAGCCCATGACAGTAAGATAAAATAGAGACAATGTTTTTATGACTGTAGTTGAGTTGAGTCTGGCAGTGTTAGTGTAACTGCATTGCTCTGCTATTACCTGTGAGTCTGAAATCACATCTGAGAGAGCTGACATTGACAAGCAAGCCAGCTATCGAGTCATCATTGATGATGAGATGAGATGCGTTGACCACGGACAGAGATCAACATGACAGAAGAAGGCAGAGAGAAACCATGGGAAAATTAGGAAGAACCAGATAAGAATCAAGCTGACAAGTCAGAGCAGTTGAGCATTGCAATATCACTGAATGTCTAACAACAACTGCTATGTATCTATAGTGTCTCATTCCTATATACCATTACTTATCAGATTACCTTACCTATAACAAGTAGTCTACTTCTATTCCACTTATCTACTGATTTCTTATTCTACTACACACTAAGCGCATAATATTACATAGAAGATACAGATTACAGATACAAACAACTGTCCTGTTCTGTTCTGTCTGTGTTGTATATTATGCACACAGAATTATTATAAGGAGAAATCACTTGCCTGGAAAAGGGAAAAACACGACGACGGTGAATACCTAAACATAATGATAAGGCTAAGGTCCCTCAGAATCATATTAACTAAGCTACTACATCCTTGCCATGTAACATAAAATATATTAGTAAGCGTCAAGTGATTTTCATATAGAATTACAGAGACACATAATATGGACACGAGACTGACTTGACTGAGAGAAGACATTGCTTGGATAAAGTCAAGTCAAGTCAAGTTCCTTGCGTTGGCTCTCACAAAAATCATTTCGGGTCAGTCTACCGAGATAGTGCATTAGTTATGAATAATCAGACTTGGTTTGGTCCTTAAGACGGTGGAAGTGGAACTCTACACTTTTAGAGACTGGCCAAAGATTTTAGATTTTAGCCCGGAGTTGAGTGGAGTCGCTTAAATAAACTGAGGATGGTGGCGCCAGGTCGACCGCAACCCTACAGGGGTTCCTCTCGCTCTGGCTCATCCGAACTCTGGGTTTTTCAATTCATTTCACTTTTCGTTGGCTCGCTCGGCTCGATGAGTGTCCATCTCCAAAATACCTGCCATGTCCCAGCTGGAGAACCACCTTACATTTCATATCGCATCCCCCACAACGACCCACCTCTGACTCCGAGTCTCAGTCCGTCCGACTCTTCGCCTGCCTGCCTGGTCAAACTTCCTCTTCGTCTAATAACTACTACTACTTTATTATGTCTTTGCCATTAACCACACAATACCTATAGTATTCTAGTAAAATGTCCTTACTACTGTATAACAGGATAATATTATGTAAACACACTTCCAAGTCTGCCTGCTAGCTCCTTTCACCACCACGTCCAAATGCAATGTTACTTCCGCTTTCATCAAACAATCAATTTCCTTTTCAAGAACCTATCTATATCTTAATTCAAATTTAGCCATCTAAATACACATTATATCATGCCAAAAATGATAATGCAAAATTATTTATATATTTAATTCTAAAGCCATAATATGTTTTAGCAAAAAAATTAGAAATTCTAATACTGTATATATAGTACTATTGTAGTATGCAGCAAAAATTGTTAGGCAAAATAACATTTTGGACAATTAGCATAATGTGAATTTGTAGGCTGAGGTGAATTAAATATACATTAAGACTGTTATGACAGTAGAGATAAGATGTGAATGGATCTGAACTAATTTACTTAGTAAGTAAAGTAAAGTAAAGTAAACAAGTAAGTAGAGTGTACATAAAATAAGTAAGAGAGAGTAAGTATATGATAATAATACACAAGTTAGGCTTGTGAGTGGAGTCAGTGAGTAGAAAAAGTAAGTGGCAGGGGGCTGCTCATTACCGCATAGGAAAGACTCAGCATGAGCTGACGAATTACCAAATGTACCCAGTTGTACACATCACGGAAACGATAGAGGAGTTCTCCCCATAATTTTACGACTCTTGCAATAAAGAGGAAGACAGCTAGAGACTTCTACTGTAAGTCTGTAAGTATGTACTGTGTGCTGGCTGACCTCATGTCAACTAACCCACCTTAGCTCCACTTGACATTTTAACTAACACACTCAATTTTGCCAAATAGTAAATAAGTAGACCCACTCTACTGTAGTCCAGTCCAGTCTACATAATAATATACATCTGCTGTATGTAATGTTCTGTAGGATGGAAGGCTACATAGTAAAACTGCCTCACTAGCCATAATAAATAAGTGAAAGATCATAAAAATCATCTTAATAATAACTATCTCATTTTTAAGAGAAGTTGGAGTAAGTGTAGAAGGAAGGCAGTTTCACGTCAAGGCAGAGGACCTGGGATTTGAATGCCTATATTATCTGCAGTGCCATGTCATGTCATGTCATTTCTTCCCATTGTGATCGCAACGGACTTGAGAATTTATTCTGTTGCCCCCTCGTAGATTCCTTTTGAATGCACATTAACTGTTAAACATCCTAAATTCTCTACATGTAATGGCCTTACTTAGTTGATCTCATTCAAAACCAATGAGCAAACAGATAAATAATCCCTTATTTCTATTGTTGTACCTTGTGATGTGATTTGTCTTCTCCTGTTGTGCCAAAGTAGAAACTGGTAGCCAACTACATACTAAAACTTCAGCTCACTCACTCAGTTCTGCAACAAGTTAGTCTACATTCGTTTTATTCCTACAATTATCCCTGACTAATGCTCAATTCAAACGCAGCCAATAAAAATATTAACTACGGCTCCTCTAGTTATATAGTAAATAACTTAGTAGTTAAAATATCACACAGACAGATCATTCCATTCTATTTAACAGATTTCTTTTCCCTTGTGCTAACTAAAATATATTTACATACAAACACATTCTAAATTCTACCTCGCTTTACTTTACTTTATACTTACCCTAGAAATATAAATATTTATATATTCTGAATGAAGCAATATGACAAATAAAAATAAATATACTGCTGGGTTAGCTACACAAACACATTCACAACAGCTCTTTTTTATTACCAAATGGCACTGCCTATTTAACAATAAGACGAATGGACTGGAATAGATAGTTGACGACTTCTTTAGAAGTGAAATGTGCAAATTAGTAGGAGGTTGACGTTCAGTTTAATTTTAAGGCATGTCTTTCTTAACTTATCTTCTTAACTAAGGTAGACACAAATGTGAATGTGAGTTTAGGAGAAGTTATGCAGACGAAGCCTTCCTTTACTTACTGTGATTAGTCTAGCTCAAGAAAAAAACGAGAACATAATTTTAAAACAGGTAAGTATATTACCTACTACCTACCAAATAGTAAATTAGATTTATTTCTGGAAAAGCAGCGGATGGACAGATGGATATTGTATTATTGTGATGTCTATTCTGGGTCTAACATCTATTCCAGTCCGGTGTAGTCTTCGTCTAGGACGTAGGAACTCATTCTTTCGTCAATTTCATCGCCAGGTTAGCTCTGAACTGGTAATTTGTTAAGTAAAGACTGGAAAGAGTGGAACACGCGTAAATGAGTCGAATAGTAGTATTTTAAGTTACAAAGAGTTGCCTACCTAAGAGAAGGAAGGGTAGAATTTGAATCAGAGGGAGTTATATACTTATAGTCTTGGCCAACACAACACAGTACACTTCAACAAAATCCACAAAATATACTCATCGCATCTCATCGTCAGAAGAACAACAGTTTTTAAGTTTTCTTTATTATTAAAAATACAATAATATTCTTACATGCTGTACTGTAAGATGTATAAAGAAGAGGATCGGAATACCACACCTATCGCATGTGCATGCTTGGAATAGTTTAGCTCAGACTAGACTCTCCTCGGGTATGAAGATCATAGCTGTCATTTAAACAACGCAATAATATGGATGTCTCATAGTTACGAGTAAAACAAACACGGCATGATATCCTGGTGAGAGGTCGCCCTCAGGCTCTACATCCTAAACTGCCACTCTCAAACCTTTTACTCTTACAAATTCTATTATACACAGATACCCATTACAGACGTAGGTAACCAACTACTACTTACATGTAATCAGGGTTCGACATTTTCCCAGGCAGGCAGGCATTGCCTGGAAGAGAAATTGAGGGGTGGAAGAGAAAATTATTGCCGACGCTTCGCGTCGGCAATAATTTTGAAGAAAGAAAGAGGAAAGAGGAGAAAAAAGGGGAAGGGAAGGAAGAGAAAAAGAGGGAAGAAGGAAAGAGGAGAAAAAGGGGAAGGAAGAGAAAAAAGGGGAAGGGAAGGAAGAGAAAAAGAGGGAAAAGGAAAGAGGAGAAAAGGGGGAAGGAAGAGAAAAAAGGGGAAGGGAAGGAAGAGAAAAAGGGGAAGGAAGAGAAAAGGGGGAAGAAATAGAATTTTAATTAATTTTAATAATTTTGAAGAAAGAAAGAGGAGAAGAAAGGGGAAGGGAAGGAAG